>JAPMOB010250568.1:0-14134 GCA_029875015.1 Lepomis gibbosus | reverse complement strand
AAATCAATTAAATTTTTCAGCGGAATTGTTAGGGGTGCCAATAATTGTGGGACACATGATTTCACGTTTTTTTTTTTTAAATGTGTGATTTTATTTTTACCACCAAAGTAATGTACTTAAATAAAAGGTTTGATTTTTCTCTTTTTTTGCATTTGGGTTCTATGTTGTTTTAAAAAAAAAGGAGCATTTTTAGAAGTCCTCGACCACATCTTAAACAGGGGTGCCAATAATTGTGGAGGGCACTGTACGTTGTTGGAGATCTGTCCAGTTTAGAGGTGCAGTTATGGCTTCTATGACTCCTTTTAGGATAAATGCGTACTAGCAAGAGAGATATCTCAACAAAAACAAAAAATATCACTTTATTTCGTGATATAACAAATGAGGAATGGAATGAGGTCTGCAAATAAATCAAAACAATAGACAGATACCTCTAGACTCCCGTATGCTCATCTAATAAAGGCTCATATTTACATATGGTATGGGAATGTGTCGCTGTTCAAAAGTTTTGGATTGAAGTTCCAATTCATATACAGCCCAAACGTGTTTTATCACTGTCAAGGTTACCTAATCAATAATATAATGAGTGGATGTCTGTAAATTCAAATTAGCCTTATTGGCATTTATCTGTAGCCTTGACTGCAGTGTAAATGGAGAGACAGCAGTGCTTCACATATTGAAGGCTAGACTAATGCACTGTTTAAAATAGTTCAGCTTGAAAATGTCTAGCATGAATGTAGGTTCTCTATACAGTAAGTATGTCTCAGTATGGTTACCTTTTTATCAACCATGTTCTAAAGACAACAAATGAGATTCATAATTATGTTGATTTGTATATATATGAAGTTAGATGTAGCATCTCCTTGTTTTTAAATATCCTCCAGTGTTTTCTTGTCCGTTTAGAATGTCAGACCATTTGAGATGTTGTCATGATGTGTGTGTTTATCACTGATGATCAGATTTCCTTTTGTATTTTGGTCTGTTTTAGCATAACCTTTTTTTTGGTGTGTAAATAAAAAAAACCTAAATCTCAGACAGCCGTTGCACAATTACAGGCCCCAGCCTCACAAGTGCTAAATATACTTTCAACTTAAAGGAATAGCTGGGCATTTTGGGAAATATGCTTCTTCACTTCCTCGCCGAGAGATAAATTCGAAGAACGTTACCACTCTCAGAGCCAGCAGCTAATTAGCTTAGCTTAGCACAATGACATGAATGAAACATGTGGTCTAGCTCCGTCCAAAGGTTACACAATCTGCCTACCAACATCTCTCAAGCTCAATAATTAACACTTTATATTTTGTTTGTTTAATCTGTATAAAAAGAAAGAAGGGTAAAAACAAATATTCACTTTTTTGGAGAGGTGGCTGCAAGCATTTGCTGGGTAATGGCCATGGTTTTCTGTATCACATGCTTTACTGGCCCACTTTACTCTCCTCAGATGTTTTGTGTCTCTATAACAATACCACACTACTTTTGCTTTTATTTCTGACAAACAAGATACATAGCTCACACAGCAGCTGGAGGACTTGGACATGCAATTGAAATTGTTTTTTAGGCATTTGAGAACAGTCTCTTTGTACTCCTGTGAGAGAAAAATACTGGTTGAAAGTTTCAAGTGTCTTTCAACCTCACAGGTAAGTGTGGTCACTAGTGTTCTCTGTTGCACCTGTAAACACGCCGGCAGTGTGCAACTATGGCAAAGCAGGAAGGTGATAACTTCAACCAAAGGAGGTCAACAAAAACATGGTTTCCAACATGAAATCTTATCCCACTCTGTGAGATGATTTTAGAAGCCTACTTAGTGTTTTTTTTTCCAGTCTCACCAGCGCAATCCTTTTTTGCGTGGTATCATTTGAAATGTTTCCAATACAAGTGCCAATACCATAAAATAACACTATTATGATACTTTACTTTGACAATCAAAAACTTGTACACACTTCTCAAATGTTAAGTGTTTTCTGCAGCTAAAAAAATCACTTAAATATAATTGAACTATTTCTGTATTTTTTTTTCTAACAGAAGAAATTTCTGATATATCACAAACCTGACCTGTGCTTCCTGACATGCACACATCTGGGATGGAAATGATAAAAAGTGCTTTCCGGGCCCAGTCAGGATGCTTTCACCTTGTTACTTTTTAAACCATAAGACAAAGAAGATTGCTTGTTTGACCCATAAACACAGCAAGGTCTCTCCTTGTTAGTTGAATGGAATGAATTGTCAATGGCAGCAGTCACCTGGAGAGTGTAGTTAACATTTGACGCAGACAGCAGCTTGACCAGCTCAGCAGAATGCTGGAAATGAACAGTTGCTGGAAAAGAACAGATAATTTAAATGAAAATTCATCACAGCCTGACACAACAGCTACTCAGTCTATGCACGGACCAGTGATGTAGTAGAGACAGGACTGGGTGGGGTCAAGTATGAGAACGTTTTTACTGCAAACAGTAACTGTCACAAAATAACTCTGCAGACCAGACTCAAGGCCAATACTGGAGTTTTTAACATGGAGCCTGACAATAAACCCTGTTATGCATCTATGTGTCTGCTTTACTGTCAATACCTGTACCTATACTCACCATCTGCTGTGCCGTGGATAATAAGAAAGTCCGGAAGACTCGGTGATGTGAGGTTACTGAGCAGACTGGAAATCTGCCAGAGACAGCAAACAGTAAAATGACCTTCAGACAGACAGACCGTTGTAACATCATCTGAACAACATCTTATTAAAATTCAGTAACATAAATTGACACTTAAGGAATTTGTGCTCTTACATTTATAGGAACAGACAAACAATTTCAGGTTAGAAAAAGGAAAATCCAATCTTTGAACAGTAGGGTTCATAATAATAATAAGTGAGCACGGTAGCGTCTATGTGGACAAAGAGTTACTGTAAGTAACAGTAGAGTTTAGGGGTTAACAAAATATGTGTAGGACTGTAAAGTCACTTTCAGTAATCAGTCTAACAGTAAAATAGACATCTCTGAACCACATCTGTTTCATCTGGTGTGTTACTCTGTAAATCCATATTTCCCATTGTCTTTAATGATATCATTAATGTTCTTTGGCATAGAAATTTTAGAGTATATACGATAATGTAGGAATGCCGATGATGCAATGGATAAGACTGTGCCTTTGGTTTGAGAGACCAGGGTTCAGTCCATAGACAGTATATTCCTGGATGAAGCCACCCCGCTGATTTGAACGGAGAGCAGTGAAGCCAGTTTTGGACCAAAAAAATACCACTACAGAGCTGCTTCCTATTGGCAGCAGCGTCTACTGTGCATGATCGCACAGTATAACCGTGGTTTAATGACGTAGAACAACGGGTTTTTGAAGTCATTTTTGGGCTTACATGGATCTCTCCATGCAGGCTTTGGTCGGCTTCACAGTCCAATCTCTAGCCTACCCCCTTGATTCAATCCCCTACTGTGACCCATTCATCATTGTGTCCCTGAGCAAGACACTTAACCCTAGTTGCTCCAGAGGCATGCGACCCGTGACATGGTACAGTAATTGTAAGTCGCTTTGGATAAAAGCATCATCTAAAATGAATAAATGTAAATAACGTAACTATTCTGTCTGCTGTTGGCCATTATTTATAATTACAGTGCTGTTGCTCTTATTTAGGAGAATTATAGTCAAATATGCAAACACCACACCAGTTTCTAAATTCATCTGAAGTTGACCTCAAATCTTAAAGTGTTTCAATCCTTTGCATCAAGAAGAAAATATACCTGCTAAATTACATCAATTAAAATATTTTGTGATAACATTATTGTATCAAAGCACAAACGATTGTTGTATCTGTGTTGTATTTCTTTTTTATTAGATTTGTTTTATTTTATCATGCAACAGTGAGCAAGTTTGTGTACTTAACGGTTATGTATTCAGATCACTGTGTTGCAAAATAAAAGCGTCAATACTTTCAGTCTCTCCACAAACATGAACACAACAATCAAACTATTTTCCTTCAGCTGCAGGTATATGTGGTACAGAGTGTTCACATCTTGCCACTCTTCACGTCCAGACAGCTATAATCTGTTATTCTCAGGAGAAGCCTTCTCTCCACTTGAGACATTTCTGACATGCCCCACTGTGATTGGCACAGCTGTTTCAGAGGTATGAGACGAGAAATGTGACTCGCTGAGAGGATCACTGCTCTCTCCAATTTTGGATTCCACTTCAACCAGCCTCTTTGCACATGCCATACGAATGAAAATACCTGGTGTGCTTGGAAACTTCCTCTCAAGACCTACCGCTTTGTGCTCGTCATTGCAATTAAAATAGGCTCTTTTGTCTAAAATGAGCTGTTTTTCACAAGTCTAGTTTGCATTACTGCTGTGAGACAGCATTATTTATTATACATTGTCCGACCAAAAACAACACTGACATCCAGTCATACTTGATATCTGTGATCGTCTTTTCCCATGGAGCCAAAGTATTTCTCAGTGTAGGCCGACCCTTCATAAGGATGAAAAAGGAAACAGTTAATGGAGAGATACTGCGAATGGGGAAAACTTTGCTGTTTTAATTCACTCACTATTCACCCATGATAACACTTCCAAAGCCTTTCAGTGTTACTTCTTCACTTAACATTGGACTATGTGACGAATAGAAAATGCCACTGATGATTAATGTTGCACCACTTTATTCATTAGCCTCCTTGGGTTTGTTTGACATTCTGAATCAGTGGATTAGCGGTTTAGCTTTGTTCTGATAAATCAAATTCCATGGCCATGACTATATTTTACTATACTGATAATAAATACAAGTCAGCATTAACATTTCATCTCTTGTTTCCTGGTATTCACATCTAGATGTGTTAAACAACTCAGGACATACCACAGTTTGTATTAGAGCACATCATTCTTATGTGAACAAATAATTTAAAAGTAAATAATATTTAATATTTGGTGGCAGAACCATTGCTTGGAACTGCCTGAAGCCTGCGACACATCGACATCACCAAACTGTTGCATTCTTTATTTGTGATGCTATTCCAGGCTTTTACTGCAGCTTCTTTCAGTTCTTGTTTGTTTCAGGGGTGTTTCTCCCTTCAGTCTCCTCTTAAGGAGGTGAAATGCAGCTCTATTGGGTTAAGGTCAGGTGATTGACTTGGCCAGTCTAAAACCTTCCACTTTTTCCCCTAATGAAGTCCTTTGTTTTGTCTGGCCTTCTGATTCTTCCTGCTGATGAGAGGTTTGCATCTTGTGGTGTGGCCTCTATATTTCTGCTCTCTGAGTCATATTCCAACAGTGGATTGTGATACCTTCACCCTGCACTGTGGAGGTCGTTGGTGATGTCACATCCTGATGTTTTGGGGCTTTTCTTCACAGCTCTCATCAACTACTGTTGTTTTCCTTGGCCAACCTGTTCCACATCTGTTACTCAGTACACCGGTAGTTTCTTTCTTTTTCAGGACAATCCAAATTGTTGTGCTTGCTATGCCCAATGTTTGTTCAATGGCTCTGCTCGATTTTCCTTCTTTTCTTAGTTTGACAGCGGCTTGCTTTTCTCCCATAGACAGCTCTCTGGTCTTCATGTTGGTTTATCGTCTTTAACAGGAAATGCAGTCTTTATAGGTTTGAACCAAGGATGAAAACTTAGGCAGAGCTATTTAATTTTTGGACAATCAATCTAAAAGGCAACACCTGGGCAACAAGAAACATCTGTCAATCACATGTTCCTATAGTTTGCTCAAAAATAGGTGGGTTAAACAGAGGGTGGAATGTCCTGAGATGTATAACACATCTAGATGTGAATTTAATGAGACACAAATATAGACAGAAGTGGGATAAACAGTATACTACGGCTTTCACTCTGTTGATGCTTGGAGCAGCCCTCTTGGATTTTGAGATTGGGTAAGTAAGTATGTATGATATTCTTGTCCACCTTACCATAGAGTCTCCAGTTTGTTATAGGAGCTACAGCGATGCCACATTGGAACATCGAGCTGTGGGAGAGGACCAGGACGGAGGAAAGAAATCCACCGTAAGCCTGGAATACAAGAATATAGCTGCTTTAAAAATATGTTGGGTAAGAAATAGTATATATTTTATGTGGTTAATTATGTATTAGATACAGTGGCTTTGTTACCTTCCCATAAACTCCAACTTTGTTGCCATCGATATAGGGTAGCTTGACCAAGTGTCTGAAAATTCAGAGTGAGTTAACTAAATAGCAAACATTAAAGGATCCCTTTCTATTGAGACTACGCTGGAAGATTGTCCTTGTTCCTCTTTTAAATTAAAAAGAGGATAAAATCAAAATGTATGTACATTATATTATGGGGCAATTTGCTCTCATAATCAAACAAAATGTTTTATAGCTTTATCTCTGTTTTCCCAACTTAACTCTTAACATAGGGTCTGACCAGAACTGCAAAACAACCAGTCACATAGGTAGACTCCTATGTAAACTACTATTTTAGAAAGTAGACCCTTAGTTATGCTCTAGCAACAAAGACGATTTTTATTCCCAATCAGCCTATCTTGAGTTAATGTTAATTTCTAGAGATTGTGGGATTTCCAAAAATAAATGCCATACATAAAGACATAACTGCCTTGCTAGCTCACTCTTGCTGTGACTAAGATGTCTGCTGAAAAAAACTAGTTTTCCATGGACAGATTCAGCTGCTACGTCCTTCACATGTATTTTTAAGCCGACTCACCGGTGCAGCTGATGGAGGAAGACATAAGGATGAAATAAAAACAAATTTGCCAGAACTTAACATTGAGGCTGAACAGAGTTTCCAACACTGAACGTTTCCAATAACTCCAGAAAGTTGTAGAAAAGTCAAAATTTGTTGAAAAAAGGAGATCTAATCTTTTCCAAAATAAATAAATGTTGACTAGACTTGGTCAGAAGTACTTTTTGTATAATATCTGATCGCACCTGTTGATAAGATATGACCACTGCTGGCTTGAAAAAGCACCCATATACAGTTTGTTAACATGATCAAACAGAAACAACTGAATAATGTACAATTAATAAATACAGCTTACTCCAGGGCTGTGATCTGGTCCTGAACATCAACAGTCCCCAGTTTCTGGTGAACCTCGTGCAGGATCCTCTGACCCTGGAAGCCGCTGCCCCGACCATCCAGACGAGCCACAATGACGCTGTCTGAGCTGACCAGCACAGAGTCCCAGCTGAGAGAGAAGCTTTCACTCACGGCCTGACCACCAGGGGCGCTGTCTCTGTGCAAAGACAGTATGAGTTTAGTCCATAAAGAATCCCAAGGATTCTTCAACACCAACAAATAAACATGGTTTCTCACATGGAAAACCCATTTCAGTGGTTCCCAACAATTTTGGCTTTTGACCCCTTTAAATAAAACAATGTCTCCTTGCAGCCCATCGTCATTGGTTACATAGATCTACCAGCCATAAGCCAGTTTAGCCCTTGATCACAGATCAAAGGGAATACTGAAAAAATAAGTATGACGTGTAAATCATGTTGAAACGTATAAATCATCACATGATACTTAAAATGTATTTTTCAACCCTTGTGGGGCTCTAGACTCCCCTTTTGGGAACCTCTGAAATAAGGCAGAAATTTTAAACTTAGATTCCAAGCATTTGTTTCCTAGTTTCTTCATTTAATATATTATTGACTGAAATTTTTCGGGCGTTGTTAAAAAGAGGCAATTAAGCAGAAGTACTCCTTAAACTAGCATATGTGTTTGAAAATAAAATAAAATAACGTACAGAATCAGTAAAAGTGGGTGCTCCTTTGTTTCATCCAAACGTATTGGGACAATTAACTCCAGACGAAGTGCTGCAAAACAACAACAAGAATTTCAATATTTTAATATCTGGTCATTTGTAACCAAGAATACACTGCTTCGCTTCACTTTTTCTAACTCACAGCTTAACATTCAGTCCAAAGTGCATTTGTATGGTGAAGATGAGTCACAATGGGAATTTTGTTATGTACTGTGTGTATGTCGAACCTTCTGACTACATCAAAGCTCAACACACTTAATGATCAGCTCAACACAGTAGCTTCATAAAAGATCTCTTTACTAATCAGTCACAATACAGAACTTTAAAAGTAAACTAATTTAATGTATAGCATAGTAGGAAGTAAAAGAAAACTGTAAGAGGCCTTATGGCTGGGACGTTTATTAAAACCTATGATAACACAAGGATGTAAAGTGAGTCAGTGAAATGAAGAGGCAGTAATGGGATGATTATTAGAGGTGTTAACTAATGTGAACCAGTGGGGAAAAGGTAGGACGGCACTTTCAGTAGAGGATAAGTGAGCATATTACCTATCAGACCGGATAAAGAATTCAAGAACTGAACATGAAGCCTATTAAATGAGTTTTAAAATGTCTTTAAGGCTACACTGCAAATGTAGTTGCCTTTGACTACTGCTGTATGTGCACTGTGACCCGAATGAGGAAGAATCAATAGGTTCTATGAAAATCCTGCAAAACCCAAATTAAGCCTGAACTAAACATAGAGGTTCACATGTGTTCAACATTTGATGACAGTGTTTCTGTGACAGTGTTTCATATGTATCATTTTGTCTCTAATAGTGAGCACAGATTAAAGAAAGGTAGCCATATGGTGAGCTGTCCCCTCTAATTGAAACAATGTACTGCTCCATTTCTGATTTCTAATCACCTCAAAGAGCTCTGCACCTGTTCGCTCAGTTGTGTTTATCCTGAATTTACATGTCTGATATTCAGATCTTAGTGAGCCTAACTGTTCCACTGATGGAAACGTAATATGCTGGAAACTATTTGAATTGAATAGCTAGTTACAGTTTGGCTTTTTGCAGTAACCATTTTTTTATGGTAACTGTTTTGTAATTTTGGTTGGGATGTAGAGAAACCTGATTTATTTTAGATTTCTACTGGAGAAACCTGATTTCTTGCCATGTACACTATATATATCACTGGGTTTCTAATCTGTAGAACAAAGACATTAGACTGAGAAAGTATCACCATGACTACAGATTGGTTATCAGCTCAATCCAATGTGTGACTGAGACAAATACTTTAAACGTTTGATTATTTTGTACATTTCAGATGCATTTGTGCCGTTCTTTCACTGGGCCATCAGTGCCCCAACACACACATACAAACAAGACTTCAGACCAGGTCATGGAATCCACGTGGCTGCCAGGGTCTGCGTGACAGTACACACTACAAGTGTAAAGACAGCACATGAGCTAGAAAAGCCAACTGCCTGTTTTATGCACTGTAAGTAGCCACACACACACCAATATAATTTTATTACTTTTTTATGTTGTTCAGCTAAATACAACAAAGGTGCTTGCTGTCAGTTGGTCGGCATCATGTTTTATAGTGCATGTAATGTCACATTCTGATAACCTAGCAACGACAATTCTAACACTCTGATGCTGAGCAGATAGAATGTTTGCTATGTTCACCATCTCAGTTAATCGTGACAGCGTGTCGATATGTTAATTAGCACTAAACACAAAGTACAACGGAGACTGATGGTCATCAACCAAAGTACAGATGATGTCAGTAGATTAAAAGTGAGATTACTGAAGAAATTACAATTGATCCCATAGAGGTCATGTCTGCACTAAAGGTAATGCCAATCCATCAAATAGTTCATCTGTTGAGATATTTCAATCTGGACCAAAATGAAGGACTGATCGACATTGTCATTTCTAGTAAGTTAAAATACGTTAATCAGTTAGTAAGTTATGTAAAAAACTAACCGAGAAAGTACAGTAACCCGGTTGCTACAGTGTAACCTGATTTCTCTGAGAAGTAGCGCGCGTGAAAATGCATTGTATGTGAAAGGTTGCAGGACTGAACTGTTCCCTAAAGTTTAACGTTGCTGCCTGACGACGCATATATTATACTTCACACTAGATGTCACAACTCTTCTAGCTGATATCACACAGTGGGACAGAATTAAAGACAATTATTTGCATTCGCGGTATCTTAGTTAAAAAGGGCTTGTAGTGAAGATAAAAAACTGCCAGTTGCTGTAAACATGGGAAGAGTGGTAGTAATGATGATAACACAGACAATTCTTAAGGGCAAGTTAGAGAATGACAAATCATAATTAGAAAACAAGTTTTGCAATGTTTTACCCATGTTGTTGATTTGTACAGTTCTTCTTTCCCACTTGGGTATTGTCCTGTTTATCAGTGCATCTCTTAATACTGTGTTCCTTTCCAGAGTCATTTTCTCTGTTAGATGACAGGGCAAGAGGAAGAAATAATTTAGAGACAAGAAAGCTCATACTTGTAACTAATACAACAACAAGATAAAATCCATAATAATTCATTCATTTAATTGTCCTGCTTGGCTATAAACTATTGAGAGTTTAAAAACCCTGTTCACATACAGTACCAAGAAAAACAGAGTGAGCCATTAGGAATTATACTTCCATTTATTTATACAGCATAACGGTCAGATAAGTTAAAACAATGAACAAACACAATCTAACTAATAATACACAATATTGTATTGTACTTGTCAACATAGGATACATCATTAAAACAATCAAAGTACAGGTTGGATATACCATGTGTACCTCTAAGATAATCACCGCAACATAAGCTAATGTAAGCCAGAGTGTGCAAACCTGGTGTTAAATCACTGTAATGAGTTTGTGGGTGTGGGTTAGAGCTGCCATGCAACCTTTTATGTTAGGGTTAAGGAGTTATTTACAAATGGAGGCAATTGAGAACTGTTATTAATCTCCCTACAAGTGGCCATCCAGCCAAGATGGGCACCTTGATTGCTATACGTGGCAGAAAAGAAGTCATTGCAACAGGTAAACGTTTGTGTCCATGGCAGGACACCACGTAGGAAGCCATTGCTCTCCAACAAAACATTCCTGCATGCCTGATATATGCCAAACAGCATCTGGACACTCCACAACACTACTGAGAGAATGTTTTGTGGACAGATGAGACTAAAGTGGAGTTGTGTGGGAAGAAAAAACAGCACTATATCTGTCGCAATCATAAAAACATCATCCCACTGGTAAAGTACAGTGGAGGGAGTGTTATAATTTGGGGCTGCTTTGCTGCCTCAGGGCCTGAACAACTTGAAATTCAAAAGTTTAGCAAGATGTTACAAGAAAATCTCAGGGTGTCAGTCCACCAGCTGAACTCACTAGAGGTTAGGTCGTGTAACAGGACATTGACCCGAAACACTGAAGTAAATCTACTTCTGACTGACTCCTTAAAAACAGAAAATCCACCATTTGGAGTGGCTCAGTGGAAGTCCAGACCTCAACCCAACAGAAATGCTGTGGAGAGACCTCAAGTGAGCCAGTCACAGCAGACTAAAGAACCGAGTGGAACTAACAATTTTGCAAGGAGGAAGGGCACAACAGGTCCTGTAAAGTGTGTGTGGGTCTGATCCACAGATACCAGAAGCGTTTGATTGTGGTCACTGCTGCCAAAGGTTCCATCAGATATTAAATACAACGATTCACTTACCTTCTCCACCAGCACCAATATTTAGTGGGTGTGTTCAGCAAATACCTGAAAATGTTGATTGTTTCTTTTTTATTAGCGTACGCCTATTGTGTTTGTCTATACCAATGAATTTGATGAAGGTCAGAAAACATTTTATGACCAAATGAAGCAGAAAACCAGGTAATTCCAAAAGGTTTCTTGCAGAGGTTTTTGTATATTATCAAACACACAATACTCACATTCAAAGCCCCAACACCCATGCTGGACCTGTGACCCTCCATTTCCCAAGCCAAGCCCCCACAGACTGAGCTACTGCCGCCCCAGTAATAATAATAATAATAATAATAATAATAATAATAATAATAATAATAATAATAATAATAATAATAATAATAATAATCAGCATCTCTCTATCTGTGAGCATAGAAGTGGAGGAAGATAATCATTTATCTGCTGCAGAGTGCCAGAAGCGGCTCTGAGTGCCTTTGATATGCGCTGAACAACATTTCAAGCACTTAACAGGTAACATTAACTGCACACTCATATCCAGTTTTCTACAGTCACAAGTAATCCTCCATTGTTGAATTTTGGCTTAATGACTCTTAGTGACTTAATCTCCAAAAATGTGTTGATCGATTAATTTTTCACTTTTCAGATGCTGAAGGCACACTCAAAAAACTTCTACCCAAATATGATGAATGCATATACCTGATGCAATTGAGTGAAAGAGTCTGAATACTAAAGTTAAAGCCAGTGCCAGAGTACTTACTGCTCATATCACTTAGTTTGTGAAGAGTAGTTTGGGGTATTCCAGGACCTGGGAACAAAATAGTTTAGGTCAGGAAAGGCAACGTTATTTTTAAAATAATGAAGCTCAGCGAAAGTTCAAGAAGCCTATCTTTATGCCTCATTTCTTCAAATAAATATCTAGAAAATATAACAGTTATAAAAGATAAAAGGATAAAGTTTAGTTTACAGATCTTTTTTTTTTTAAAGATCTAAATCAAAGCAGTCTTTGATTTAAGTAATACTTTGATCGTAGCTGTCTGAAAGCTTTTTTGGTAAAGTTTAGAAAAGCTCATTGCAGTTGCATTGCCTAGAAGAGAGTAAACCTGGTGTTCATTTTAAATCTTGTGTGCACATGAATTCTTGCTAATGATGTGGTAGGCTGACTATTTACTCTCTCTTATATGAGTTACATACAGTAGACTCACATTCTTCTAATGAAATTATTAAAAATATTTTTATGATCGTATTTACTTTATAAAGTAAATACTCAAGTGTGTAGTAGCTGTTTTAAATGTTTCAGCTTGCAATATTATGTGATACAATGATTCAGCTCAGCAAACCTTAAGATTAAGGTTGAGACCTCTCAAACGGAACCTAATGAAGCTACACAGTTTATTTAATAATGAGGTAAGCTTTCTGGGAACATTTTAGAACCACGAGAGCGTGAAGTGGCAGTGAACCAAGCTTTGGCAAATTAAAAAAAAGAGCTATTAAGTGATGTGAATTGCATTTGGAAATCAACCAGTAACATGTGATTTCATGTTGTCATAAATGGCAAGCTTGCTCCCAACCATTCGGTTCTGATATTGCTGTTGTAGTGATAATTCAGTGTTACCTCTACAGTTGAGAAGAACGTGTTGACAGTTTGGGCTGAGGACAGCGTCGTAGTAGGTGCACTGTGATTTGATTAGGGAGCAGGTGAGGCATTCTCTATTAAAGGGATTCACAGTGGTGACTCTGTTTGGGGACAACAACAAAGGTGTGTGAGGACAAAATAAGTTGATTTGAAAGGATTTGCTTTTGTAATACAACAAATACAATTTAAAGTGTGCCAAAATAAAATTTGGTCAGCAACAATGCCATTTAACTCATAAAGTGTGTTTTAGATCAATATATTTTACGTGTGTATGTAATTTGCAAAGATGTAAAAAAGCAATGTGTCAATCAAAACGTCCTGTCATCCTGTACATGGAACTGGATAGACACGAAAATTGGCGATAAACGAAGACATCAGATGTGTTTGGGGTGATGAGGAGACTGTAACCTTTGTCACATTAATACATAAAACAAACTGAGATGTCATGTTTGCCCTAATCTTCCACAATGGTTTAATGGCAGAACTGCACCAACTGTTGCATCTCAATCAACCAACTCCTAATATTCACATAACAGCAGTGGATGGAAACGTGCATTCATTTGCATTTTCTTTTGCATTTTCTTTTGCTGATTTTCTGGAAGTACAGTTAAAATATGAGCTACATTCGGATGGAAACTTCACTACAGAGCTGCATACAGCCATTAACTATTGTTAATATGGCCAATAATACACCATTGATACACGGAAACATAAAGTACTTTTTATTGTCTCACAAGATTTGGAATCTTTGATGTTCATTCGTTCCCCTTCAAGGGGAACTCGAACTGTGTGGGTGACGACACAATGGGAACGCCTTTAGGCGTGGCAGGGCTGAATGCGAATGAAAACTACTCCAATCCTATTGGCTTAGTGAGAACGGTAGCATGTGACGGCGTAACCGTAAGCATATATAAGCATGCCAGCACATAGGTACATTAGCTTTTTTCTATTCAGCAGGCACATTGGCTAATGTTGTTAGTGAAAAGCTCCCGCATCCTGGCTAGTAAGAAGTACCCACCTGGAAGTTGCAGTGTGTCCTCAGAGTTGAACCAGTTCCGG
>JAPMOB010250566.1:0-21894 GCA_029875015.1 Lepomis gibbosus | reverse complement strand
GTAGTATAGACCCAGCTCCCAACCCAACTTTGAGAATAGATTAACGGCGATATTTTTTTTATCGCACGATAAGAGTCTCATGTTAACGCAGCACGTTAACGCCGATAACGGCCCACCACTACTAATTACACTCAAATGACAGTAACTAGTAATTTAGAATGTATTACAATTTGGAAGTAACTTAGCCAACACTGGATATAAGTCATAAGTGTGGACATTTGTCAAATGGATGCTGGGCTGGGTATAACTAAGACACAAAGTGACTGTGAGCCTGTAAATAAACTAAAGTGAGTGAAAATCAGCTTGGTGTTCAAAGGGTTAAATTTAGTTTGAGATGAATATCATGTGTCACATTTTTCCTCTTCCATGGTCATGTCTTGGGCATGTAAAAAAAGAATATATGACCTTTACTTCGGTGTATTCCGGCCTATCTGGCCCAGTTTTGAACATTTTAATCCTTTTTTAAAAAACAAGCTCTCAGATTCTCTTCTCCACTTTAGGTTAAAGGAAGACAGGCGACTGTACGGCAGCACCGGGCTCAGTGGGAAACCATCCGTTCATTACATCAGTCAAAATCTCCATTGAGATTAATACCAACGGGTCGTGCCACTTTATTCCTGAGGAGAAAAATGCAGTCGTCAGTCGACCTAATTGTGCTCTCATGGTGCATGAGGGCCTGCTGAGTTATTGAGAGCTCTACCAGGAAAATCATGATCGACGAGCAGCAGGAGGGCCTGACATAGCACTTCACACAGTGGCTGCTCTGTCAGGGTGGAGGGAGGGGAGGAACAGAGAGATGGATATCTCTTAATAGTGCAACATCAGAGAGAAAGCTGTGTGTGGATGCAAATGAGGGCAGATAAATGCTTTTTTATTTTGTTAGACTGCTTTGTTATGTTTGTATATGTCCATGGTTTGTGTGTCAAATGCTTCAATTACACGTTGGATGTTTAATGTTTATGCATGTGCATATTTGAGGCGATCCTCATTAAAAATTCTGTTACAGTAAATAGTGCAGCGTGTAAGGACCACAAGCAGGTCTTGAGGGCTTGGTGGGAAAATGCTTCAGATCTCGTCAAAAAGCATGCAGAGCTCAAGAGTCAAACTTGAACCGTTTGAATAATTTATTGAAGCATGATTCATATCTGAGACCCCACAGGAACTCCCGCTGCCCTGCCAAGTGAGCTGAAACACCCGAGTGGCTGCTGGATGAAAGTACAGGTGTTCTATCGGTGTCCTGCAGAGCTGCATATTCAGTGTTGTGGTTTCACGTCTCAGTCCTGACAGAGAGACATACAGCTTCAGTGCTTACTGTTAAGAGCTTGACAGCGTGTGTGCGAATTCATGCCGAGGGGAAGATCCCAGTGTACAAGCGCGTCAATTTCGTGTGTGTTTACGACAGTATGTAAATCAATGCCGTGTTAGCGACTTGTCAATTACAAGGTAGCCGTGCCCTGAAGCACACCCTGCTTTATGGGCTTTTTTAACGCTAAGTGGGGCCACAGTTTACAAGATGAACACCATGCTGTTTTGAAGAAGAATTGAAACTAGCGACTGAGACCATGAACTCATGAGGGAATAAATCAGCTGAGAGAAAAGGTCATTTTCTAACAGACTTCTATGCAGTTGGACTTCTTTTTGCAAACAGTGGAGTCGCCCCCTGCTGGAAACTAGAAAGCATGCAGGTTTGAGGCACTTCATTTTCAGACCCGGAGGCTGCGCCCACTTCTTTTACGGCGGTTTTCCATCACCAGTACCAGCTCGCCTCGCCCGTCCTCTGTTTTCCATTGCAGAGATAGTGCCCCTAAATGTAGCTGGTTGTCATAGCGACGCCACACACGCGTAATGTTCAATGCCACACACAGCTGTCTCTTTTTAAGTTAAAACCAGTCAGTTTCAGTAACCGTCCCAATACAATTTACACTAACTGCAGGATACCAGCGATTTGTGAAATGGTCAGAAATGATGAATGGCAATATTATTTTATTATAAGCTATTAATTAAAATAATTAACAGTGTACATAAACATAGAAAGTGGCATGAAAAGAAAATACTGCAGTAAAGTACAAGTAGGCTGCCTCTAATCTGGACTGCAGTACAGTAGGCCTACTGAAGTCGCCACATCTTATTGGCTTAAATCCAGAGAACAGGGCCGAGTTCAGCGACAAAACGTAGCAAAACGTTTCTTTCAACAGAAACGGTGGTTCCCTGAACAATCTGTTATGTACGCAAGCGCACTGAATCTTCCACCTTTTTAACGCCGCTGTGTTTACAAACTTGTGGCAGCTGATTGGGTAACACCTGAGACACGCCCACTTAAAAATGTATGTGGGTTACTCCATGCTCTATTCCAATTAATCTTTTCATACAGGGGGTCCATTTGTACCTGGAGGCAGAGTTTGCACATAAAAGGTTTTTAATTACTTTGTTGTTGACTTTTCTGTCTAGAAAAGATGGACCATTTATATGAACTGACTGCATTTTCCCGCCTTTTTAACGCCGTTGTGTTTACAAACTTATTGCAGCTGATTGGGTAACACCTGAGACACGCCCACCAAACGGGAGCAAACAGACCTCGAAGCCCGTTGCAAGGAAACATGTCGTTCAATCAGAAAATGTTGCAAAACGTTTTGAGACTGAACTCGGCCCTGGTCTCTTTTTGTTGGAAGACACGTAAAGCAGCACAGAGCTGATGAACCAGGCAGGAAGTCAGAAACGGAACGGCAGAGAGAAGCCGGTCAATTTTCAAAATAAAACACCCTGTGGAGACTCCGAATCGTAAAACAACAATAAACACGGTTACAACGGAGGAATCATAGTAGAAGCACAAAATGCAAACACCGGTTACCAAATCAACAAAATGTAAAGCAAAACCAGGCAGGTAAAATGCTCTGATTCTGAAATGCTCCTTGTGGGAAATGCAGCCTGCAGTTTACAGAAGGAAACACAACACACAGAGCTGTGAAGAAGTTTGCAGAAGCACAAAAACACCGGCACCACTGCAAACCTCAGCAGGCAGCCGCCAACATCTGCTCTGCCCGCAGACTGTATGGCTCTGTCCCTGACAGCCAGCGGTTCTGCTGAATTATGCATCCACCTCTAAATAAGGTCCTTTTCAGACACTTTGCTGAGCGCACTGATCAAACGCGGTTATCACCACAGAAGGAATGCTAATTCTACTAAGTGTCATAAATAATTAATGACTCTAAACGATCATAAAATATATACTTCGAATCATTTATCACCATTGATGAACCCACAGATGTTATAGCGTTAAAGCAGTTTTTGTAGGTGCATGCAGAGCTCGGAACAGCACCGGTCCACGGACGCATCAAAGCCGCGGCGCAGCTGTAACGTAGCAGAGACTCTGAACCCTTCAGAGCTCTTTAAAGCATCCAGCTCACCTCTGCAGCCAACAGCTGATGTTCTCCTGGTTGATGTTCCGCAGCACGAGCACCAGCCGGCAGCGGGTGGAAACATCAGATGTCTCATCTGGCAGAATAAATATTCCTCTTGAATGTAATCTTCAAGAACTGACAGCACGCAGTCCAAAAGTTTGTTTTGCACGGTCTTTGAGGCGCCTTTGAAGCCGGAAGCTGTTTTAAGGTGCTCCTCCAAGGGATCTGCTGGAAACGGCAATGCTAACTCTACCTAGCACGGCTAGCTACACCCTGTTATCCACGTGTGCCCTCGAACACTCCTGTTTCTTGTCGTTTACTCCTGTAACAGTCCGTGTTTCCCTCCCGCAGTTTTAAAAAGGAGCATGGGAAGCAAAAAAAGGTATTTAAATCATTGCATCCAGCTAGGCAAGGCTGAAGCCTGTGTCGGGCTTGAGTTCCGCATTCATCTCGTCAACAACGTCACGTGTCCCTCTACCACCTACTGATTGGCTTGGGGCAGATCCTGGTGCGCACTTCAATCATCAGATTCAGGACGCCGATTGGCTTAATTTCCTGCTGTGCTGCTTGGGCATCTCTCTGTGGATGAGCAGGAAGCTAATTTCACCCTCAAACATAATTATTTACCCTATATTTTATATATTACACATTATTGTTCATTTTAAACACACATATACTCAAAAGGTAATTACTGTTTATTTAAAAATATTGTAAAAATAAATATCTAAACACTTTCCACCACCAGGGAGGCGGCGCCCTCTATTGGCCAGCCGCCACTGAGTTTGAACCTTCCTCAGAGTGTAAAGACAGATAAGCGGTATGAAAACCTTCCAGCTGTGTTTTCCTCTGCCGTTGTTGCTGCAGCGGTCTGTGTGACGGCGGGAGCAGAGGGCTCTGTGAGCGGCCGGCCGGCCGGCCTAACACGCTCCTCCCGCGGGTCGCCGCAGGCTTCCCCCCGCTCGTGGAGCTCCTCAACTCCGAAAATATTCATCACACTTTTGTTCCTCCATCACTTCTCGTAAAACTGACTCAATATTGTAAATCTACACAGCTGATTTCTCACCTCAAAACTTTTCAGAAGTGGATTTAGTGATGAAATTCCAGACAAAAACTGTAAAATAAACTTCCTGTTGCTGCCTCTGTGTGGCGCAGTGCAACAAAGGCCAGTCGAGGCCAGCTGGTAATATGCAGTGGAAAAAAGGCTTTATACAGTCTGACAATAACGCTAATATACATATATGTGTGTACTGAACAATATTAGAAGCACTTTTGTTTTTTTTGTCTCCATTCACCTATTTCTCTTATATATTGGTCACAATTCTGTCAAAATCTGTATTAGTGAGCGCGTCTCCTGTGCCGAGATAATCCATCCAGCTCACAGGTGTGGCATATCAAGGTGCTGATCAGACAGCATGGGGATCGCACAGGTGTGCCTTAGGCTGGCCACAATAAAAGGCCACTCAAAAAGTACAGCTGACAGTGCCGTCCATCAAACGTCTTAAGTCAAGGTCCACTTACTGTTCTTTTTTCACAGATCTTCTTCCACAGAAGGAGTTTCCAACAACTGAGCAAAGCTGTCAGCAAATGAGCTCAGTTGACAGATTATGATCACTCAGTAAGCCTCATCTGTGAACAGAGACATGAGATGCAGCTCCAGAAGAAAAGTTAGTAAGTAAACCTTGAGTCGAGACTGCTGTTCCAAAAGGTCATGAATGAACCTACATGCTAAATTTAAAAATATATATATTTGATATTGTGTATTTGACATATATTTAGATTTTTGAAAAAAAGTAAGTCAAAAAATGAATAAAGAAAATCGTATGTGCCCCTCTATGTGACCTTTGGCCTGGCCAGACCGGACAGATTAGCAGAACAGCGACCTGATGGCGCCCTAACAAGTGTCGGGTCACAGAGCCGTATGCCTCCAGGTGCTAATATCAAGTTTTAGGCAGCAAACAGAAAAGTAAGCTTTAATCCCACCTGGGAGATAACAGAGAGCAAACACACACAAAAACAACCCTCATACGCACACACAAACATACTACATGTACAGCTAAGCTTGGAAATACGGCACAAACTTACAATACCCTCAAACAAGCACTCACTCAGGGACACACACATACACAAATGCATTAATGCAGACACAGTGCACATACACACACACACAGAAAATACACAGTACGTTACACACATATGCATTTTATGGTGCAGGTAATTCCCACAGCGTCCTGAGCTAGAACACAGGATGACCTCTAATTTAAATAATAATTTAAAAATTCCAACGTGCCATGTTAGACAGCATGAATAATGCATGAGGCCGGTCTGCTTGTATTATTGCCAGGAGAAGGATGCGATTACAGTTCCCTCAGGTGCTCAAGTGCTGGAGAGTAAAGGAGACGAGGAAGGAGGGAAAAACAAAAAAAAATCATATTGAGATTATGTAGCAGAGGTTTGGTGGCTGTCTGGGGAGCAGATGTAATTTTAACTGTGTGGCTGTTTTCTTGATTATATACCAAAAAACTGCAAAGTTATTGCACAGCTCGATAAGGAGTTAATTAAAACAGACTGGAAGGTTTTATTGTGTCCTTTCCTGCTTTAAATGTTTTAGTGCTTTTTGGTGATAATGGTGGCTATTTAGCTTTGTGAAATACAAAATCTGATTAAGAAGTTTCCCTTTCCTGTGCATGGAGACCTAAAATAACTAGTAATCTTAAGTGATTATACGTCTGGTGTTAAGCAATCAGTCTTTTGCAGCACAACTTAACATAACTAAATTTGATTCCACCATGGCTACAGACGCACACTGGAGGAAATAAACACCTGAATAAGTTATTTTTTTGTGGGAAAATAATTTCCCTCCATCCTAATAAAGCTTTACTTTTCTTCTTAGACTCGAGTGTGAGTATCCTGGATCCGTCAGGTTGCACTTCTCGTAGGAAACAAGTTTAATTGTATTGGAAGCAAATAAAATTACGTATTTCATAATGTCAAATGCTCATTTTGTAACACTACCAACACTTTGATTTCCTCCTGGTAAAATGATTTAATCTCAATAAAAGTGTTAAACCACAATTCAGTTTTTCAAGTGGTTATTCTCTAAATTCCAGAAAATTAGTTCCTGGCAAGGAACCTCAACTTGACTAAGTGCATTTAGATCTAGGACAGAATATTTAGGTTCTCAAACAATCTTTCTTTCATCCTCTAATTACAGGAGCCATAAAACTTCCTATAATTAACGTTTTACTGGCTTTTAAAAGGTCAGTCAGCCTCAGGAAACTAAAAGTATGTTATTCTGTGGATAAACAATAATAACAAATGACAGAATAATGTGAAATGACCTTTGACCTGCTTCTGCACACAAATTTTCTGCCCCAGGGTTGCATGCAAACCTGCTAGCGATCGCAAACACGAAATGGGTCAATGTTACTCACACACACTTTGGATAAAAATGTACAGCAGAGAGCATAATGTACTGTACGAGTATGTTTGTAAAATCTCTGTTTGTCATCTGCTTTGCCTCAAATCCACAGAAATGTTGATAAAACGTGACACACGAGCAGAGAGAACAATATTTATAATGTCAAGACATCACAAAAAAGTGTAAAAGCTCCCCGGTGATGTGCGTGTCCTCGTCCACAGGCAGGCAGGCCAGGTTTTCTACCTTCAGGCTCATCCAAAATAGCACAGCGAGGCGTTACATCAGATCCTGTGAACTCTGAAGCCTCGGTCCAGCCGGCTCAGCTGTGGTGTTAGCATTTAGCTCTGTATATCCCCGCAGCTCGGTGACGGACACGAGTTAGGTCGTGGGCCCGTGGGTGACATCTGGTTTGGTCGTTTTAACAAACAGTGATAATTGTTTGTGGGCGGGAAGCTGGATCATCCTCTCAGCGCCTGAGTGACGGCGAGGTGGATCTCCTTTTAGAGGAGAATTTATGCTTCTGGGAGGGGGTTCTGCTGCTTCCGGCGTAGAAACTGATTTAGTTGAGCAGTGGATTCCACCTGTAGATTGTTGTAGCACCACCTCTAGAGTAGATGTGCTCTGCATCATCAGGCCGAGCCAAGAATTCATTATGTGCCTGAAGCAGTTGAGTTTTCACGCAGTGGATATGCCTTTGATGGGCGGACAAGAAAAACTTTAGAATAAAACCAGTCCGTTGACACATGACACAAAATCCTACAAAATACTTTAAATAAAACTCATTTGCTACAGCAAATACTTTTTGAAGGAACCAGCCAATGCTGCACAGATTATGTAATACATATGGCAAAAATGTTTTCCACCAAGTTGTCTCGTCTTTTAATTAAATATCCACTTTTTATTATTATTAAAAGTTTGATGCTTGTGTTCAGGCGCTACCAGCAGCTGGTTAAGGTTAATGAAATATTCTGATTTCATACAGAAAATGTGAGCAGGGACTTGAAGCGTGAGAGACGGCCTGTTTATTAACATTTAACCAAAAACCTCAATCTTTTTATAACTTTCACAAAAGTGCTTTTGATGCCTGAAACATCAGGGCTCAGGATGTGAGGCCTCTACTCCAGCGTCAAGGTTCAGCACTTTGTACGCCCACCGCCGTCACCGACCAACTCCCTGTGACCCCGGTGCAATACATCAATATAGTGTCTGTACATGTAGGGCTGTGCGAATTAAAAAAAAACATATCTGGATACGTCATTTCCTATCTCATTAACGATATCATCAACATTTTGATGTAAATTCAATGAAATGCAACATTTCCAACTGTAACTCAGGATAATTCTCTGCATTGTAAAGGCGGGGTGAGTGATTCTGGAGAAATCCGACACCTGAGAGAGAGAAAAACTGAAAGGCGAGTAATGCAGCTAATGTCAGGCAGGCTGTGGATCAGCAAAGCTACTTCCCTGCAGCACAGCAGCTTCAGACAGCTAACAGCAGCAGGTCTCGGTGAACCATGAAGTGAGCTGTGTGTCTGTGGGCGAGTCATTTACCGTCACCTGACTGACGCACACATCACGGCTGCTGGATTGTGTCGTGTGGCCCGCCCATTATTTGTAGTACAATTTTATTCCCTGCAACATGTGTGGAAGAACGGACCGCGGTGAAGTTAGTTTGAAGTTGGGAGTTAGTTTTATGTCGGACACCCGATAGATGTTAAATTCCAACTTCAAACTAACTTCTCTGTGGTGCAAAGCACAGTTCCTTCAACCAAAGTGTGGAATTTGCGACACAGCGAAATAAACGATAGAGCAGAATTGTAAATGATAGAAATTTTTCTGTTGTCAAACAATAGATATCGTCACATCGCACAGGCCCATGTGTCTTTCGCTCAAGGAAATGTTACCACGATGTGATTGGCTGTGACAGTTTAGTAATATATAAATGTAATTTCACAGACAGAGTTGAGGAGCATACACAAGCTGCCCCACCTAAACCATACAGTGCACGTCAGCGTTAGCAGATCCCACGGCCAAGCTGGCAGATAACACTCTTTGCAGCTTTATCTGCAGTAGAGAAGCCGCCTCACAGTCGAGTTAGCAGCGACAAGGACTGTAGTGCAGAGGGACGAGCAACAAGAAAGCCCAAAGAAGAGACTCATCTGTATGACGAACCGAAAGATTCTTAATCTTAAAACAGCGAGCAGTCTTAACATTAAAGCAAAATTGGAAAATGTACACTTATCTAGCTGGGTAAGAACAGGTGTTTTGTGCAGGGCAGGAAGGATGGGGAAAGTTTCAGATCAACCATATGCAAATATTCTGGTATCTGGAGCAAGCAATTCCACATGGACTGCCAGTTGTCTTGTTTGGTTGACGTCTACTTATAAAACAATCCTGTCAACTTCTGCCTGTTTCACCACAGAAAAAAACACATAATGGAGGAGAAATTGATCCTTGCTGTCTAGAGTTTTCTCATTATCCGTGATGCATCTTTTCTGGAGCACAGACACTGGTCCAAATGTGCAGCAGCACGGAAGAAAGCCTCTGAAATCACAGGAAGACAGAAAAAAATCTGTAAAAAATCAGGCAGTCAACAGCAGCTCCGTCTTCACTCGTTCCGTCCCCATGAAGAGTTTCATTGTAAAACTGAAGATGTATTTTATTCCAATATATCTATCTGTCTGGTGCAGACATGGCAGCTGCTCATGGCGGCCTCTTTCTCTGTGAGCTGGAGCCTTGGTACTTGCTCGTTTGAAGTGTGTCCGGCCCTTGAGTACATACTGCGCCACCAAGTGTCATTGTATTTTGAAGGAGCATCAGCTGAGATTAAGCGATGAATTGAAAATGGAGCCTCCTGAAAAAGAATACCTAATAACTTAACGGAGCAGACTTTCCTGTTACTTGAACTTTATCTACCATGAATTTATTTGACGCCATTATTTATTTCCAAATGCTGTTAAAGACAGAAATGCTTTTCAGCACAGATGCAAGGATCAGATTGATCCTGGGTCACTTCGGTTCACCTTCAGCCAGCTGACAACTGCTAATGTCAGACAAACTGCAACCTCTGAGACACCAACATCGATCAGAATATGCACAGCTGCTGACCTCAGGCTTAACACGGGTGACAGTGAAGCATGTCCGCCTTCTTTCTATCTCAAATTATCCTAATAAAGTACAAAAAAGTGCATTAAATATGTGCAAAAGAGCACATGCTGCACCATGAGCCATAATTCAACATGGGATCTCACTCATGAAGACTTTCAATGACGTTATTCCTTTCTATGTACATAAACGTAGCGTCATTTGTTCCAGTGTGTTGCACCACCGGCGTGTAAGCTGCTCCGTCACTAGACAGCAGATCAGCTGTTGAGATGCGTGCTCGCACAGCGCTGCACACACACACACACTCATTTCTTACCGTGTACCTCTCTGCTCCATGAAAGGATTTCAGGGAAACTTTCTGTTTCTGCAGCAGAAACGTTCATTGAAAGATGTGTTTTGAAGCAGCATTCGTTTTGCTGTCCTGATTGTTAAATAGAAAAAGCTTAAGACTATAAAATATAGTGTAAATATTTCCCTCTAAGTGGTGATTATTTCAAAGGTTTGTGAGTCTGATGCATGTTTTTTAATTCTTTTGTGTGATTTGCTCCTCTAATTCCACCAACTTGTATACTTTTGTGATCTATTCCAGCTTCTCTGAGCACCTTCTGATGAAATTACTCCTAACATATATATATATATATATATATGCAACAGCCGGGTTAATTGATGGGTCCTTATGAAATAGGTGATGTTAGAAGCTTGGTGATGTGACCAGGCCTAGCACAATTGTAGCAAGCAAGCTAACCACTAGCGAGCCCAGAAAAGGCTAGTGCTAGTTGGTCACAATCTCATCTCAGGCTGCTGTCAGTTAGCAAGCTAGGTAGCACTGTTACAGCCTAGATAACATTATATAATGATATATGTAATATATAATACAGTGATTATTCTAGAAATGTGTTTCAACGACTCTCGTGTTGCCTTCAGATCCTAAACTGATCTACACTGGAGTTTCAGAAAGAAAGCTGTTCTAGTTCCCTTCATGCTGGTTTCAGGTCTTGAAATGGTCCCTGAATGTCTTAAACGTTCTGATTATTTTGGACCGAACTGTGTCGGTGTTAATGCCTCCCTCTACCCGTTCCGCTACACAGCACCGCAGATGTGACTGGACATTTGTAATTTTGCTTTGCGTGGTTATAATTGTCCGATTACTTCTGGTTTTCTGGGTCAAACCTGTTTTTCTCTTGGTTAAAATAACAGAAGTGAAGTGGGTTTATCTTCGCAAACATCTGCACAGCGATCTGTCCGGCCCTGTGGTGTATTAATCTACATTACAACAACATTAGACCACTGACTTCTGGGACTGTGTGTGCAAGACATGTGGGGTTTATGAAAGCAGAAATTATTCTTTTTCCTCCTCCTCAGCTTTTCATCCTCCCTCCGTCTCTCTGTCTCTCTCTCTCTCTGTCTCTCATTCTTTCTCTGCCTCGCTCCCTCGTCTCCTCTGTATTGTCCTATGAAGGCCGAATCCCAGCTGTATTCCCGTGGGGCAGAGTAAACAGATGTAGCCGGCACAGAGGAAGAGGCCGAGATGAGCAACCGAAGCCCGGCTGCCTTCTGCGAATTTGACTCTCAAATGGAAAATGAGGAGATGTATTAAAAAATCCTGATTGTACACTGTGTGAGTCATCATGACCATTATGTTTCCCTCCTTCTCTTTGTCTTCCTCTTCTTTATGCTTCACAGGACATTTTGTATATTTTAATATTTTGTTTCATATGTTAATATTTGTCCATGCAGTAAGACATTTTCCTCCCGGGAAGATGAAACTTGTTCTCTCACTAATTTAACAGTAAAGACTGCATTTGCTATTTTAATGTTTAATGTAGGGATGTTAATATTAATTTGACCAGAGGCATTTTTTGTAAAGCAACGCTTCTTAGCGGCTTCACTTTGTAATGTATGGAAAAGCTGAAGTGTGCTAAATAATAAATACACGCACACTTTACTGCTGCGTAAAACATGGAAAATAAAATGTTCACCAGCTGAAGCTTGTGTGTCAGATTGTGTGCACATATCAGGACAATATACTGGCACCTACATCCTCTGCATTGAGTCTATAAAATTATTTCCCTTTAACCACTTTTGTACTGGTTTAATGATAAGCTACATGTTAAAATATATCATTAAATTAAGTGTAACGTTTACGCTGTAGCGCCCTCATGATGAAATGAAAAGAGTCGTGTCCATGGATTTACTTTCTGCTAACAAACCCACAAGGTCATATTACACAAACTGCCTTCTTATTTATGTTCTCTACTTATTTATGTTGTTTACGCTACTGAGTGTTTGCACTCTCATCCTGGTTTGAGCTACAGTCACTTTAAAATAGATTATTTTAAAAGCATGGAAGATTATAAAAACAGGATTAAGCTCTATTTATCCACAGAACGCACGTGCCCTGTTGCTTTACGCTGCTAATTCATTGTTTGATTTGTTGGTTCTTTGGTCTTTTATGTTGCGCTGTCTTGGCCAGCACTCCCTTGAAAAAGAGATTCTGAATCTCATTTGGGAATATTCCTGTTAAAAATGAAGGGGGGGGGGGGTAAATAAAACGCTGTGCCAGTAGGGGTTGCTACAGGCAACACAACACCCAACTGAAAAGAACTGCTGGTGGCAGATTATTAGAACAAAATATAATAATAAACTGATCAGGTTTTCAAACCAACATTAAAACAATTAATATTTGTTAGCAGAGACCAGTTACAGCTCCAACTGTGTCGAGCACCTGTGGCTAAGAACTCTGCATTCAGTCGTTGCTGCATTACGCTGTGCTATAAAGCGTTTGAATCACAGGGGTCCAAAATCACTGCCTGTGCACCTCCATTCACTGTTACATGGTCTGCATCCGTTACATTATAGTTAGTAGATTTCTGACACTTGGCTCGATCATCATCATCATTTATTTATGTATTTATTGTTTATTTCATTCATTTAAAACAATGCAACGAATGAAAAGGAGCAGAAAGAAGTAAAAAGTTGTCTGCACCCATCAACACAAGATCATTTACAGGTCCGGTTTATTCGAGCTGTCTCATGCAGCCGTCTCTTTTTCTAAAACTTCAAAACACAAAATGACATCGGTAAAATTGATCTGCTGTTTCGCAGTATTATATTTCTGCAGCATTGATATTTTAACATACTTCTTAAACACGTAAATGGAATTTTAATTTTACAATCAAGACAAACTGACTCCTTTGGTTGTGATAGATTTTTCCTTTACAGCCGAAGGTTTTGTAAAAACCTCAGTACCTTTTAGTTCATATGTACTTTTCCTCTTGGTGAATCTGTTTTGCAAATTGTTAGGTAAGTTTTCCAGATGAGCTTTATACGTGGTTTTTAGAAGGTTATGAATAGTTAGTTGTATGAATAGCGGATTAGTTGGATCTCTGTATCCGCTTCCACTGATAATTCTAATCGCTCTTTTCTGTGAGAGTAAAATTGGATATATTTTGTATATATTATGTACATTTTGCAGGCATCATGCACCTTTTGCTCCTCTGCAAAGATGTAATTGCACAGTACAGGGCTTAAAGTTTGCTCAGATGAGTGCAAACAGGAAGTGACTTTGAACACAGCTGTTGGTATATTTTGGTTAAAATGATGAACTGCTATGAGTCACTCTGAAGTGAATGATGTCACTGTTGTGCAAACAGGACCTGTGTGTGTGTGTGTTTGTGTGTGTGTGTGTGTGTGTGTGTGTGTTCTAAAATATTCTGACATACCTGTGTGTCCTGTGTGTGTCTAATTATAGTGAGTGCTTTGTGGTGCATCTCAGTGTGATCGGTCCTCACTGACTCTGACATTCACATCAATAGAAGCCTGACGATGATGGATTCCCCTCCACCGCAACGCCAAAACACACACACACGCACATGCACGCACACACACGCATGCACACACACACAAATGTGTGTGCACTCTGCACTATCACTCATTCTGGATCTCTCAGTTACTCTCTCACAAATAAACACACACATTTTGTCCGTGTACACACACAAAAGCATGCAGCAGTTTCTCTCTCTCTCTCTCTCACACAAACACCCTCACATGCGTCACCTTAATTATAATTCGGTGCTGTTGTTGCACAGAGCGCGGCTCGTGACTGCTGAACGGTTGGGGAAAAACAGGGCAGTCACCCAACACGCTCAAATCCCCACACATAGATACACACCATGTTTACAGTAGCAGGAGCAAAACTGTACAGTAAGCCTCTGGAAGGCTAAAGATAGTTTTGCTGAATTGCCTGGATGTGTTGCTGGCAGAATCATTTTAAATTTGTTTTCAGGTGCTTGGCGTTTCAGGCAGGCCTCAAGCTCCCCCCTGCAACAAAAAACATTTGGTTTGTTCCACCTCTTCATCCCAATTTGTTAGCTGCTGCTTTCACAGCACAACTTCGACCGCAGCATATTTGGTCTTCTTTTCTAAGTTACCTGAATTAATCCCTAACCTGCACTAGACCACACTTGAGACACTCGGCCAGTCACCAGCAATATTCACTAAAAAGATAAAACACATTTTGAACAGCCGAGTGTCCTGAGATTACAGAAACTTCCCTCCTTAGCACAAATAAAATGCTGCTGATGATCCTGACATCTTTTCTGCACAGAGGAAACACTGAGTCAGAACTTGTGAGTGTTGCTGTCTCGTCCTCTCATGTTAGCTTTGCAGCAGCAAGTAGCGTCAGTTTGCTAACCCTCAACCTGCCTAACGTTAGGTACATCACTCGCTGTGTAGTTATTCGCTCTATCGTGGTATTTGTCATGGTGTTGGATTTCTCCAGAATCACTCACTCCACCTTTATATTGCAGAGAAACGTCCCGAGTCTCAGCTGGAAACGCCGTATTTCATTGAATTTACAGATAATTCCTACACCGGGACAGAGAGTGTGTCACATCGCACAGCACTAACAGACCGCAGATCATTTGGCTTCTTTGAAAATATTGGACGTCCATATCAATTCTGTTCATATCTGCTGACTCTGACTGTAGCAGAACATTTGTACAATAATTGTAAAGAATGTCTTCATTTTTTTTGCACGTGACTGTAGTGAATCAGATTTGTATGAGACACATCACATGGATGCCTCATGTGGATGTTCTACAAACTGTATTTTATTATCCAACATACAGTACATTCATCGTACTTTGTACTCTTTGCAGAAACTCTTTTTTGGCCAGTAGAAATCCAAAGTGAAGTCACGTCGAACAGCTCTTATAATACATGTACAAAATAAATCTTCCTGTTTGTGTCTTTTGTCTTTATTAAGGCACACCTGTGAAGGAACATTTCAAGCTCATCACTCGCTAAATCTACGTATTTAACAGCACGTGGATTCAGGTCTTGCTTTTATTTGTCAACATCCAGCGTTCCAGCTTTACAGAGATAAGTAATTAACTGAGACCCTTCACTCTGCCAGATGCAGAGCCCACTTTACCTATTAGCACTGACACACAGACACACACACAAGAAGGTCTGAAGAATGTCCTGCGTTTTACTTTGTTAATGTCCAATTAGATCAGTACACTTTGTCTAACGGCTGTTATCTTGCAGTCAAACCCTGAGCTGTTCTTCAGAGGAGACCTGCCAGCAGAGGACGAGCGAGCCATTTGTTAGCGCAAATTATTAAATCCAATCTGCTTGTTAAATGCAGCTGTCAGGGGCAAATGTTGGGACACATAACAGATAACTAGCACTTTATATCCCCATTTTTAAATATGAACAAGGCCCCCTGTGTGTGCAGCTTCTTCGATATAAAATTAAATAAAACACGCACACACACACGGAAACAGTGAGTAAACCTGTTATGTAAGTCTTGCTGTCTACTCAGCTTAAGCAGAGGAAGCTTTTGACTAATAGCCATATGTTGCTCAGAGAAAGATGAGGCATGCTTACAGAGAAATGCACTCTGTGGCTCCTCGCAGGGAAAATATAGTAGAAAAAAAAAGATTTTCTCTTGACCTGAAAGCACAGAAAGCTCTCTGTCATCTGGTGCAGATCATTTATTAAAAAAAGTAAAGAAAGATGTAATGTTGCATGTTTTCCAATGTAAAGCCACCCACGTAATGACGCTGATGACAAATGACAGATGATGTGGACGCTCATTAAATATTGCGTTTGAGGTGCCCTTGAGCAATGTGTTCGACCTTGTGGGTCTCATGAAACATAGTGGGTGAAGCATTTTTCTTATGTCCATCCCAACATTATAATAAGTTCAGCTGTAGCAACAGAGATTGAAACCTTGAAACACAACAAATGGCCTCGTCTGTCTGTTCATGTGAGCGATGTGCAATAAAAACTCTTTATGTTTACATTACATTTGCATTCAAGACATCTAACTGAATGATTCACAAAGACAGTCCAAGCAATAGGAGAAATTCAACTTGAATTATAAGCACACTGTATTTTCACTGTTTCCCTTATGATTGTTGCAATGAAAGGTGTTATTGCTGCCGTGTGTGAGTTTTATATACCACTATGAAATGTTGTGGCAACTGAGAAGCCTTCAAATCCACAGACCTGTTACTCAAAATGGACGTCCTGAACTGTAACTAAATCATTTTGGATAAAAAGATGAGGCTTTAGGTTTGTTGTCGGAAACGATTCCGAAACTTCTTCTACTACGAATTCAAAAGACAAAGCAAGAGACCAGCTGGTAGAGGAAGGGAAGATAAAGCAGCTAAACAATTTTGGTGGAGACCAGTCAAGAGCTAAAATAAGAACGAATATTGACTTGACATCACATGATTGCAGTTACGCATAGATATGCTAACACATAAGCCAATTTTATAGTTCCAAAAATATATCACAGTTTGCAGTCTGTGTTTTTGCTTTGCATGCAGAAAGGCCAGTTAAAGCAGTTTTAAGGACATGAGTACTGGGCAAGAGACTTAAAAAAAAACACTGAGGTGCAAGTAAAGGACAAAGTCAGATGAACTGATTTAGAAGAGGAAAGGGTGTGAATTTACTGAGAAGATTGGTTCTCTCTCCTTATCAATACACTTTAACAGTGAATTACACTGCAATCAGTTCTGCCAAGTGTGCACCCTGTTAGCCTCCACTCTGGCTGTGACTTGTCTGCTGGAAAATTAGACATTGTTCAGGCAGCTGTCTGTGTCCACATACCGTAACATACAGTTGGCATCTAACTCCGAGAGATATCAAGATGAAGACGCTTCTTCCTGCGATTTAAAACCCAGGGGAGATGCATCACATTTATGGAAAATAGGCTGGAAATGCTAATTGAATTAAGCATGCTGAGCAAATCTGCTGAAGAAAAAGGTTTAAAAGTATTAGTAAACATGAACCATCTCCCAAACCGGAACCCTCACCCTCTCTGTTTGTCACTGTGACGGCGTTTTCATAAGATGTCGAGGTTGGAAGAAGCAGTCGAGCTTGAAGTCAAGACAAGACACTACAAACTCAACACAGGTCTGCTCTGTAACGTTTGCAGTTCACCTGCTTTTCTCAAAAGAAAGTACTTTCACAAAGATGACACACAAACATTTCTTTAAAAACGTTTGTATAGAGTCTTGCATTTCAAGACACATTTTTTTTAAAAATCCCAGGTGGTTTATAGCAAAGGTGAGTTTATATACTAGGTTTTTTTTTTATTATAGCAGCAACATGATGCCACCCAGCTATAAAGGCCGACTGTGGAGCAGCTTATTACAACCAAATATTAGTGTTTATTGTCAGACCTGCAGGGGCCGTATGACGGTAGCAGAGGAGGATGTCACGTGATGTAGTTTAAACAGTGAGGTGGGGGGTGAACGGATGATTAAAAAGCTCTGGACTTTCTGGTTTTGAGTCCTGTTTGAAACCAAATAAACAGTGACTCATTTAAAGTTTTAACTTGAATAATGTTATTTAGGTGGGGTCACAAATAAGGCTGCAGCTGACGATGATTTTAGTACTCTACAGATTATTTCATCGCTTCATCGATGCATCATTTAAGACGTACTTTCGCTTACTCGCGCTGTTAAGTTTGGTTTTACGGTGGACGGACGGTAACATTACAGAGTTGTTGTTTTCTTTTAGCTTTAAATAATCCCAGAATTTGGACACTTTCTTCTTTGTCCCTCGCTATTTTCTCTCTCTTCCTCCACTTCGCAAACAGTGCCAACATAATCACGTCGTGTTCACAGTGTAAGCACAAAGTGCGACAGTAATAAATGTCCGTGTGAAACACTGTGCTATATACAGTCCTGCTCACCGTTATTGGCACCCATGAAGTTGATCCGATACAGGGGGCGTAAAAGATGTTCTAGCTGTTTTCCGTCCAAAAACAGCGGCCCTTTTGTCAACAGAGACGTCTGGCGGGACGCCATTTTGTTGAGGCCGGCGTTGGCGCTAAGTTTCTTTTCTGTCGTCAGATTGAAGTGGAGAGGAAGAGTTTGCTTTGACGGGCTTTATGCTGGTGACCCGTAGGAGCTACACAGACATCCAGGATATGAATCGATTTGTCTTATACGTCAATACGAAGAGAAAGAGCCCACAGCCCTGCAGGATGTTCTGTTCTCAAGCTGTGGCCTGTGAAGCTTGGGAGTGCTTTTGGTCTTATATATTGACTATTTTTATCAATATTTCAATGTTTTGGAAGCTTTATGTTGGAACGTGGTTCATCTGGGGACACATGAAACAAAATAGAGCTTTTTGTTTGTTTACAGTAGGCGCAATGAAGCCTACAAGGAAAAGAAAAGCATTGGGCACACTGGTCATAAAGGCACGGATACGGTCAGCAACAGGCTTTGGCATTTAAACAATCCTCAGTTGTCACTAAGGGGCTCAAAGTGTGCCAAGAAAATATCCCGTGCACCATTACAGCACCACCAGCAGCGTAAACCTTTGGTAGGATGCTTTTCTGACCCTACCATCTGAATGTCGCAGAAGAATTCTCATCAGACCAGGCAACGTCTCCATCCATCCATCGTCAACCGCTTATCCTGCGTACAGGGTCGCGGGGGGGAGGCAACATCTCCTATTGTCCAGGTTTGGTGTATTGTAGCCTCTGGCATCAACAACCAAGGCACATTCAAAGTCACTTAAATCACCTTCCTACCCCATTCTCTGCCTGGTTTGAACTTCAGCAGATCATCTTGACCATGTCTGCATACCTAAATGCATTGAGTAGCTGCAATGTGATTGGCTGATCAGAGTTCACGAGCAGTTGAACAGGTGTACCTAATAAAGCAGGCCATCATGCCCTGGTGGCAGCTTTCGGTATGTGCACACAACTGCTATGTTAAGTTCATATTTATATAATACCATTTCAACATACAATCACACAGTGGGTACCATCAGCCTCTGTCAGACCACCCAATACAATCAAAATTGACTTACCTATGAAGCTTCACAGTAATCCAGCAATCGATTATAGGAGCTTACATGTCCTGTTCACACCCTGAAATAGCCAATGACAGCCCGCGCTGTAAGGTAGTGCCAGCTCCGCCGAGCCGATTGCAACCAATAGTATCGGTGACTGGCTCCCCGTGTAGCTAATAGAATTCTGAAAATACTGATATATATTTTCAACTACGCAGTTCATGATCTACCAGCAAAAAAACACATAAAAGCGTAAAAGCTACTGGCTAATAAGGAGTGATGCAGCAGCAGCCAAATGCCACCGAGAGGCGATGCTGTTTTGTTAACACACATATAGACGTACCTTTAGAAAAACCTCTGTGAAAGATTAATTTTCTGTGGTATTGCTATAAAATTTAAACTTGGACTGGTGGCCCCACAGTTTTTACAGCTCCTCAGATATTGTTGTCTGCATGCACGTGTTAGCAAACATTTTCAAGCTGAAATGAAAAATGTAGTGTCTTCAAATTTATATTGAAAATTTCCAGCAGCACTTCCAGTGATTCTGACTGTGTAAAATATTGTGCATGCTGGATATTCCGGTAATCTATATTAAACTCCCATGTTACTCGTCTTTATCTACACTGTTTTCTTTAACTCATACCTGCCATGTCACAGCACTGAACATCTTACCATGTCAGCAGGAAATCTGTAAGTGGAGCCATCACGTTCAAATGCAGAATCTCTTAAATGTGCCCCCTCATTTGTTTCTCAGACAGCGAATGATGGACAGAATGACACAGCAGAGTTGCTGTGCTCAGAGCTGCCAAATGAGGACACCTCCCGTGAACACAGTGACATCTGCAGCGTTGTAAAACGCTGTTATTGCTCTCATTTATAGAGCTGGATTTGTTTTTCAGAGGACATAAAATGGAGAATATAAGGCTGACAACATCAAGGGGAGAAAGGAGAAAGAAGGAAACAAGGCCATATTGTTGAAAATCCCACTGAACGACTTCGCCACAAACACCTCAAAGGGATTTGACTTCATTCCCTTTCTAAGTATCTGTACTAAAAGAGGCCTCGCAGATGCAATTTTGCACTCAGCATTTTTATTTTTTCCCCTGTTCTACTTCCATCTGCCTCGCAGTAGTAACCATCCTCCACAACTGCAGGTAACTCTTATATGAATGTTTGGACCAGTCTTAATTGGCGAGTAAAACGAAGGTGATTTCATGCTGCACATCTGCAATACTCCACAGACTCAAAGGTGATGTAATGTGAAGTAAAATCAAATTACAAAACGGGATCTAAATTTTTCTCCCAACTGTTCAGTCAGACTGAACGTACGTCTGCTGAAACCTCCAAGCTGCAGTGGATATATGGAGACGTTGATGTTTGTCTGGCAACAACATGACAATGTCTCTGTCACAGAAAAAACACTCATTTGGTGCTAGAGTAAAAATGCTAATAAGGAAAGCAGCGTTTGTTACCATGGCAACACCATAATTCGGCCCCAGACTCCGGCAGCAGTTGGGTGTTTAAACTTCCAACAGTTTTGTTTCTCTGTCTGCTCCTGTTTCACGTCCATCTGCTGTTGTCAAAGAAACAACTGTCCATGAAACGCAGGCAACCAGACACTGTTTGTGTTTTCCTTTTACGTGTTGTGTGTTTCAGAAAAAGAAGGAGAGCATTAGGGAGATTCAGACAAGAAGAATATAATGTATGAACTGAATGAAAAATGCAGAAACAAAATAGTGAGAAAAAAACAAAACAGAAGACAAAGTGGTTTTGGTTATGTCATCATCAGTCTGCACAAAGAAGGGATAGTAATCAGTTACCCTGAGGGTGAAACTCTACTCTATTACACACAGAGGCATCAATTTCATACAGTGGACAAAAGATATAAATGGATCCAACAGAACCGGAGAAATCAGCTGTGTTGGAAACGGGCTAACCTGCCGTCTCAGAAGGTGTCTGACAGGACGGCGAGTGCTGTTCCAAACGGCTCCAACCATTTCTTCCTGTCTCATAAGATGCCGGCTGCAAAAACGAAAACTGGTCAAGACAAATGTATACAAAGATAATGTATACAAATATACATTTTTAAAAGTGTTTAGAAGTTTTCTTGCTTTGATTTTTTAAAAGTTAGCGAGAACTAAACACTGATCTATCCTGTGACTGTAACCAAGTTTTTTCAAGTTGATTTCGGAGGCGTCTGTTAGCTGTTTGTCTTTTCAATAGCAAGTTAGCTGATGCTAAGGCTAGCATCAGCTAACTAGCAGAAGAGATGCAAGACGGCATGCTGACGTCACACGTTGCCGTAGGTGCTGCCCTAACAGAGATGCCTTCACTCGAAAGTTGGGCCTTCTGAGGCATGCTGTCTGTTACGGCAGTGAGGCGCCTGCCTTCTGTTTCAGCTTGATGGCGACAGGTCAGTAGGAGGTTCCGACCTGTTATTCTGGTAGCAACCTTGAGCTGCGAGCCTCAACTGCAGTCATTAAGCCACTCTTAAAAAAGAGCAATCTAGACAGTTCACTAATGAGCAATTATAGGCCCATATCAAATCTCCCATTTTTAAGTAAAATCATCAATTAATGACATCCATTTAAACACTGACAGTGGCAGAATTTCAGTCTTAGTATTATTGGATCTCAGTGCTGCATTCGACACG
>JAPMOB010250564.1:0-15050 GCA_029875015.1 Lepomis gibbosus | reverse complement strand
CAGCACACAGCTCTCCTCTCCCTTCCAAACACTAGCTACCCTCCAGGCAGTCAGTGGGCATAAAGTTGTTACTGTGATGTTGAGACAGAGCTCGGGTAAAAATTTATGGATGAAAGATACTTTTGTTTCAGATTAATAACTCACCACTCTGAAACTCTTGCTCCAGTCCATGTAGCCAAGCTGGTCGGCAACATGTAGCCTGCAGCTGAATCTGCTGAAGCTGTTTACCGGCTTCTCGCTGACTCGCCCTTCTCTGCTTCTGATTGGCTAGTAGTCCTTCACTAGGAACTGCGCATGTGCAACTCCCAACAAAGATAATTTAGAGACAAGATGTATCACTCCATAGCTAAAACAAAGCCTTCAACACAGCCTTCAAGAGGAGCTGTAGCAATGTGCAGCATGACAAAAAAAATATGGTGTTTTTTTAATTAAACCAAGTAAACTTTTTCTGGTACAACCTCTGAATAGGATTTTGATCCTGAAAATGAGCAGAATACCACCTTTTTAAAATTACATTGCAGCTTCAACTCAATAGGGTGGGGGTGGGGGGGCAGTGTCAGCAGGAGAAGAGGCAACATGTCTGTGTTTTTGTGTTCCAGCTGATGGTGATCATCGGCCTCGCTCACGCCCTGGTGGTGTTTCGAGTGGTGGCCGCCCCCTTGATGTCTGAGGGCAGCTGGGAGTTTATCAAGGACCACGCCAACACTGTGGCTGTGATGCTGGGAGCTGTGCTGCACTACGTCACCATTCAGATCATGACTCGGGTATGTTTAAGTGTATGCTGGTCCTCATGCTGCATTCACACAGTGTCAGCAGAATGTGAAGAACAGAAAAACCCTGCCTGTATTTCTGCCCTGGGAGGGTCCAAGGTGGTCCATTGTAGTGAACACCGTGTAGCCACTAGATGAACGTCCTTTGCTTCTTTTGTTGTATTACCACTGATTCCCCATAGATACTATATATACACATTGATACTGCATTGATCGCTATTTTTAAATTGCAGCGATGTGTCGGCCGCTGGATAGATAGGTGGTAGGTAGACAGATAGATACTTTATGGATCCTTCGCAGGAAATTAGATTTGTTACAGTAGCAGCAACCACATTCAGTCCATGCACACAGGCAACAGCGATCTGTCTAGATGACTAAGTTAGTAAAAGTTAGTTAGTAAGTGCAAGCTAAAATATACCGTACCCTTTAATAATAATAATACTAAAAACAAAAAGCATAGATGAAAAAAAAAATGGAAAAAAAAGCAGTGCTTCAAGAATGATTGCACCACAAAAGCCAATATCGCGTCCAATTCAAATGACCTAAGAATTCAACAATAAATTACTGTGACAGTTATTTCACAGAGCCTGGTGGCGGCAGGCTGGAGTGAGAAAGCTACGCCACCCAAAGCATACAAGTGTATCAAGGCAGGAGGTTTCTCCACAATTACAATAACATAAAAATCATAGCTAGATTTTCAACTGATTTTCAAGCAGTTCACTCCAGAGGTCATCACATTTGCTTACAGTCATTCCCTGGAGACTCACCCTACTCTATACCTAACCCTGCCCTAACCTTAAATCAAGTCTTCGCCCAAAAATGTAATGATTTACGTTATGGGGTCTAGTATTTTGTAGCTGTAAGGAAGGCCCCACAATGTCCTGCTCTTATAAAGGTCTACTTGCCAACAATGTAATAACTGCAAAATCTCCCCTGCCTTTCTGTGCATCTCTCTTCTTTAACACCACCTGCAGATAAACAGATGGGTCGCCTTCAAGCTGTGTGAAATAGGTGAGTAGGAAGTGCATTGATTTGACTATGCTGTCCCAGGGAAAAGTATGTGAACCCTTCGGGATTAACAGGATTTCTTCATTGGTCATTGGTCATAAAATGTGATCTGATCTTCATCTAAGTCACAACAGTAGACAGTCTGCTTAAAGTAATACCACACAAAAATACACCTTCTGGAGTGGCCCAGTCAGAGTCCTGACCTCAACCCGACTGAGATGCTGTAGTTTGACCTCAAGAGAGCGATTCACACCAGACATCCCAAGAATACTGCTGAACTGAAACAGTTTTATAAAGAGGACTGGCCCATAATTCCTCCTGACTGTTGTTCAGGTCTGATCTGCAACTGCAGCAAATGTTTTACTGCTGCCAAAGGAGGTTCAACCACTTATTAAATCCAAGGGTTCACAGACCTTTTCCACTCTGCACTGTGAGTGTTTACACGGTGTGTTCAATAAAAACATGAAAAGATATAACTGCTTGTCATTTTATGGCCAATTTATGCAGAAATCCGGGTAATTCCAAAACATTCACATACTTTTTCCTGCGACTGTAAATGTAATAAAGTCTAGTCAAAATATAGAAATACAATTCTGTTGTTGAATTTTAGACAACAAATGTTTTTAAATATCTCACCAATACATAAATGCCCTTCCATATGTTGTGTGTGTGTGTGTGTGTGTGTGTGTGTGTGTGTGGATTCAGAGGAGACAAACTCATTTGCTGCCACAGAGAGGAGCTTCACAGTCAAGATGTTCACCTTCCAGTTCTTCACTCTCTTCTCCTCACTCTTCTATGTGGCCTTCTTCCTGGGCAGGTACTGTAACTGTCTGTCTGTTTTCTGTTTGGGGGAAATATGTAGCCCTACACTTATCTGGTCTGTGGTCCGTATTATATCAAATACAAACTTTAAGAAGAGACCAGAGTGAATTTTGAAGCAAAATTATATTATTGCTATTAAATGTACTTAAAACATAACTAAAGTAAACTTACAAGATGCTTATTAATCATTGAACTTAAATCTTATCACTGCTCACTCTTAATCGTGCTTTCTCATTCTATTTAAGCCTCCTCATCAGACTGCTCACTTTCTGCTGTCAACTTTTTCTGGCCTGGTTCTGACAGAGTCCTGGTCCGCAGCATCTTAGCTTTTGTGGGAACAATAATTTTTATGCAGCCTATGGATCATTCTCCTTAATCTTAGGGGAGGACAGCAAGACCATTAGAAGATCTGACATTGTGTCAGACACTAGACTAGTCCGCCAACTGGCCAATTAAAAGCTAATAACACTCCTAGTATAACTTTCATGCTGCCTAATTTCATGGGGGTATTGCGCCAATCTGCCGGCTTGCTGCACTTAATGATAGGTATTACAGATTTTATTATTTGCCTCTGAGCAGTGAAAGTTGGTGTCAGGCACGAGACAGAATGACGGAACAATGCCGTTTGTTCCGGTAAAGCAGAGCCGCTGTGTGAAAACACACACGGTTTCACACCTTTTCACACAGGATGAAGCTGCAAATATTTGTTCAGTATGAAGAAGCAAATGCGACATAAATGCGGATATTCTTTTCTGTGCTGATCTCTGTATGAAATCGGCTACACCCACTCTTTCCCTTCCGACTCTTGTCACCTGTCCCCCAAATCTACGCCAATCACACACAAGTAACATGAAAAGAACATAAATAACAACCAATGAACGCCTCTAACCCGGGGACCAATTTAAGTGCGACACACAACCAGCAAGAACACTGGTCTGCTGCTAATTAATGCCAAGTATAAAGAAATAATATGCCGAATATATTTACCCTCCAATGTAGCAGGTAGCTTCCAACATTTGGCCGCCAAATGGAAAATGGAAAATCCACCCGCAATTGGGAGGTGGTGGGTGTTAATTTCCATCCCTTCAAAACAAAACCAACATGAATGAGATCTGCAAAATATCCAACATGTCTGAAACTTGTAATGCAATAACTCGTAATGTGTCGCCAAATATACCTGGGCGGCCCGCCCAAGCAAAGTCTATGTGTGGGGGAAAAACTGACTAAACCGTTGTTTTTCTTATTACAAGCCAGTTCTTCAGCAGTGTCTCCGAGTCTCCCTCCGTGTTACTAGAGAATTTCCGAGCTAGAGGGGCTGCGTGCAGATGCAGAGGGAGGGGCGGGGTTCGGCGGTAAAGGCAGGACTTAATGGAAAAATATATTGATTAACTCACTTTCTTGTCGCAGGATAAACGGCCATCCAGGAGACTATGTGCGTATTGCTGGATGGAGACTGGAGGAGGTGAGAAGATTCTCTTTCCCTTCCCGTTTTTGCAGACATGCAGACAGCATGCACCAAAGAACTAACCCTTAGACGTGTTGTGTGTGTGTGCTCTGCAGTGCCATCCCAGTGGTTGTCTGACAGACCTCTTCATCCAAATGGCGATTATCATGCTGCTCAAACAGACTCTCAACAACATCTTTGAGTTCACTGGGCCGTGAGTGTGCTGTGTTTTAATAATAATCATTTTATTTCATCATCTCCTGTAAGGCAGGTGGTTGGGCGTTAATGTCCAGTTTAAAGCATGGCAGACTTTGCATTAACGTTAAGATGTTGTGTTTTCCAGCTGGTTCAAGAGCTATCTGAGCAGAAAAGCTGCAAAGAGGCTAGAGAGGAAGTGCGGTCACTGTTACAGAAAGGCCTGCCATGATGAAGACGGATGCGTCGAACCGTGTGACATCTGCAAGCTTCGAGACTGGCTGCATAACTACCACCTGACCAACACTGACGCCTTCAGCTTGTTCAATGAGTTCCTGGAGATGGGTAGGTCCATGGCTTCCCTCTGACCGCCTCACCTAAAAAAAACAACTCACTGGTTTAGAAGGCAGATCTGCAAAGTGCACAGCACCTGACAGAGAAATGGTGGCAATAGGGTTAACCCCAACTACCTGACAGTACCTGTCTGAGAAATGTCAAAATGATGAGTGTGCAGAAGTCAAAGGAGGAGGAGGATCAGGGAGAAGTCATTCACAGGTTCAGTTTTATAACACAGGGGGCTGCGGGTAAACCAACTCGTTTGTTGGCCGGCGCGTCCAGCAAATAAGTCTAACCAGGCTTTTGCTGGCGTCATCCGTGGTAAAGCGCTGCACTGTCCAAATATAGGCCGGTAGATCACTTTGTAACCTGGATTCCAGTGAGGACTTTCCAGAGTGATAAAATTCTGTCTGAGTATTATAAACTTCTGTGCAGTGTTTTGGTTTCTGATTCATTCATTCAAATTATGGACCTGTTACTCAAACTGGACTTCCTCGATTGAATTTCATGCCGCACCTTGAGCACCACACCCCCACCCAAGCAGCTGCCTGCATTGTTGTAACGCAGAGCTGATTCTGGTCACACGTTATTCTTTTATTTTTCAGAGGAAGACAAAATGAAACGCTGAATATTCAATGAAAATGCTTCAAAGAACATGTCTGTGTTCCTCACTCGTTGTCTGTCCCTTCCAGTGGTCCAGTTCAGTTTCACCACCATATTTGTGGCAGCGTTTCCGCTCGCCCCACTGCTGGCTCTCATCAACAACATCTTTGAGATCCGCCTGGATGCCATCAAGATGGTGCGCCTGGAACGGCGACTGGTTCCCAATAAGACCAACGACATTGGTGAGCTGTGTGTCTGTTAATCAGGTCTATCAGTCAGCCCTGCCCTGTACTGTTACACTGATATGTGCAACTGTCTTCTGCCTGCAGGTGTGTGGACGAAGGTGTTGGAGGTCATCGGTGTGTTGGCAGTAATCGCTAATGGTCTGGTCATCGGAGTCACATCAGACTTTGTTCCACGCCTCGTCTACCGCTACCGTTATGGCCCCTGTTCTAATGGAAGCACTCACACACAGTCAGTCACGTTTCAGCTGGTAGAATCGCCTGACTACACCGTATGCAGGCCGTGTCATGTCTCATAATGTGCGTGCTGTGCTCTTGTTGCAGCTGCATGGAGGGCTACATTAATGACACACTGTCCACGGCCTTCATGGCACACGAGGCAGTTCGAAACGACTTCCGTCTGGAGCAGATGATCACAGACAGCGGCATCAACACCACACAGTGCAGGTGAGAAGGCCTCACTCTTACTCGGCCCGGTCCAAACATAACAGAAGAATGGGTCACAGATCTGTAAACCGGGACAACCGGTCTCTCTGTGCATGTCTGCAGCTACAGAGACTACAGGAGCGAAGAGGACTACACTCTGACTTCTAAGTTCTGGCAGGTCTTGGCTGTGCGCTTTGCCTTTGTCATCCTGTTTGAGGTTTGTTCTCCAGATTTGCAGTGTTTTCCACTTTAAGTGATGAAGCCAGTTACTGAGTTTCTGGGTGTGTCCTCTGTGTGTTTCTGCAGCATGTTGTGGTGGTGTGTAAGTTCATAGTGGCCTGGTTCATCTCCGACAATCCCACCGTGGTGAAGAATGAACGGCTGTACGACAAACTGGCTCGGCTGAAGAAGGAGCTACGGTAAGTCAGCAGTGCCGCAGGACGAAAGTCATATAACATGAAAATACATAATCATGCTGTGGCACCACATTCAGAACCAATCCTAAAGCTGGAGGATGACCCCAGCAGCGGCCACGAACTGTGGACAGAGAGCAGGGATGTGGTGGAGGTTTCCTTGAGGGGGCTCCAGGCAGGTTAATGTGAGACCTCAGCCTGCTTTGCCTTGCAAAGATCCTCAATTCGTGGCGCAGGGGTTAGGGCGGGATCGCATGCGCGATTCATTTGCAGCCTGGACGCGGGGTGGTGCGTGTCTCCTCTCTGCTCTGACTGCAGGCTGGGACTGCTGCGCGAGGCTACTGAGAGACTGACCGCCTGTGAGTGCTTATGGACGTGGGAGGGTCTCACGGCAGCACCTGCTGCTTGTTGAGCACAGTAACTGCAGAGTGACATGTGCTTTCGAGTCTCCAAACACCACAAAAGGCTCCAATAACACCAGTAAAAGTTGCTAGACTTGACGCTAGTCGTTTTTGACAAAAAAAAAGTCGCCAGGAGGATGATTTGTTTGTGTGTTATAACAGACCAACCACTTGCATTTCAACATGGGGGGAATCTTCGTGAATTTTTTTTTTTTTTTCAGATTTTTTTCCTCCCTCCCATCATACCTACTTGCGCCCCCCCCCCAGGTTGAGAACCACTGATCTAATTTATGTGAGTTTAGGAGTCCTTGACGTGAAAAAGTTTGAGAACCTCTAATATAAATGAATACATTTGGTTTAAAAACTGCGATTGTTTCCCACCATCAGACTGCTGTGACCATTTAACTTTACGTTGGCTGCTGGTCACTCTCATTGACCGGGTGCACCCGAAATCAGCTGTTCTCAGATTTGATGTGTATGAGGGAGCGTATTTCCCACAAAGAGCGTACTCTTAGTGAAGCACTTGTTATTGTCATATCATAGTCATTACTTTACATACATTTGTTCTTAGTTAACTTAAAATGAAAGATGCAACTCTAGTTTCAGCTCATGCCTTGACACCAAAACATGTGTTTTTCAACAGTGCTGCATTAAAGATTAAAGCTATACTGGTGGGAAATGAATGATATACAGTAAGAAACGTGTCTGATTGGTTTGCACTGCACTCATCTGTGCTGCTGACTTTACCTGCTGTTAAAAAGCCTCTGGCAGCCTACATGCTGCACAGCAACATGTCAGGGCATACACAATGTTTTTAACACAAAGAAACAAATGACTTAAATGAATAAGGTAATATTTGGATATTATAATGTGCATGACCACTCCATTAAAGGAAAAACAATACAAATACTAAAGAAATTAAAATGCTTAATTGCTTTAAGAAAGAAACCCACTTGTTAGTTTTAAGGGGTTGGGTAAATCAGGTATTTTATTCTATTTATTTCTAATCTAACACCTGAATGTGTCCAGCTCTTTGGTATTTGACCAAATACCTGCAGATGCAATAAGCTAATGTTAGCATGCTAATGCTAAACTAAGATGCTGTAGCTCCATTGCTCATGTAAAAACTCTTGTAATGGCTTTAACTTTAAATAAATGTTGTAAACCACAACTGTAAAACATAATATCATTTTATCCAGAGCAGTTTTGTGTCCCTGATGTCTTATGTCCCTGCAGCTCTGTGGACCTTTGGTACAACAGCATCTCAGTTCTCTCCTTGTCCTAAAATGAGTGTTTCTGTTCTTTTTTCAGTGAAAAACATCGCAGCAGATCGACAGATGTATGACTCCAGATCACCTTCCACTGATGAATCTTGACTGGCTGAAGTGTCAAAGTGAAATACGGTGTCTTTTTTATAATTTATAGTTCCTGTTGGAATGTGAGGCTGGACTTTTTCTAGATTATGTGTCAGAATATTACATATTCCACCTCAGCTAACAGCCATGTGATGTTTTTATATTGAAATGTATAAGAGAGTATATTATTGTCTTTTAATGTTAAGAAAGTGTTGTTCCAAGAAGCAGATTTACTGTTATCTTCTTAAAGGAACAGTTCAGCACTTTCCTGCACAGCCTTAGATGAGAGCATGATGCACATTTTATAAAACGTCTTTAAAGTCAACATTGCGTTCTCTCAGACCAAGTGTCTGTTCCAACACCCACCCTTGTGTCCTTGACCACTAAGATGCCTTCGTCAGATATATACCAACACACAGTTTACTAAAGCCACATTAATGAACACTTCTCCTAACACCACCTCAGTGTATCCCACAATTCATCACGGTTTACTCCTCCACACCAGTCCAGTTTGCACACGGACTTGATGTTTACAACATGTTGGATTCAGACAGAATATTATTATTAATGTTCAGACACAAAAGAGTTGTAACAGAACCTCCACAGATGGTTCTCATTTAATATTAACAATATGTTCTGCTTGATTAGACTGCATAATGAAATCCTATATCTGATACTGTAAAGAAGAAATCACATCTTTCCATCCAGTAAGAAATCCATACATTCCTTTCTTAAAACTTCAGCTGGACAGAAACCATTAAAATATTTATGTTATATTCAGTATTTTACAAGTACTATAGGCTCAAAATTAATGTCTTTATTAATTGTATTCCTCTTCTCAGCTCCTGAATTTGTTTTGTATTATGATTTCAACTGTAATACTGTATGGGCGATCCTGTAAATGTGTTCATTAGGTGAAACTTTAATAAAGCTGGCTCTGTCAACTGTTTTAAACACATTGTGTCTTGCTTGGTAAATCTGCATGTCACAAGCAGAAATGTTGAAAACCAACAAAATATGGGCTGGGTGTTTGGGGGTTTTTTTTTGTGTTATCTCGATGACTCCGCCCATCCAGTCTAAAGACTGGGAGGTTGAATGGGGAAAGCCAAAGGCAATGCATTAGCCAGCGCATGTCATCAGGAGCTCCCCATCCCAATTTCAGCTCTTAAATGTTTTTGTGTGTTGTTGCACGAGGCCCTAAAAGATGCAGGGTGTCCTCTGTAAGTGCCTCTTTATTACAATTAAAGGATGTTTTATAATTTAACCTGTATAGAGGGTAAAGTAGTGATTGCTCTTGTGCACAGGTACTCACTTTTTATTCCCCCCCCCCCTTCGTTTTAGTTCAAAGTTTGATTAATTTTACTGAATTAGACTTGTTTTAGAAACTGTCTTTAACTTGTTTTTAACCCCTTGTAGACTAATCAATGTTTCGGAGTTACAATTCTATTGATTTAATTATTGTGTATAGCCAATAAATAACAATGTTTTAACTTATTTCTATAAAAAACATTACATATTTAACTTAATTCATAAAATGATGAATTTGCTCTATCTTTTTGCAGCAGATTGACTATTAATATTGCATTATTGTAATATTTTGACCATTTAAAATGTTATTTGTATTGGTGACCAACCCAAATAGATAGGCACATTTCTCTTTTGTCTATTTATTGATAAGGGCTTAATTATATAGCGTCAAGGTCAGTTATTGAAATTAAAAAAATAAATAGGAGAAAAGGATCTTGGATGAGGGTTGGGGATTGGGTTAAGGTCAGGAATGGAAAGGGTTAGGATTAAAACAGGAGGTTTGGTTAGGGAGGGGATTAAGAGTAAAATAATGTTTTAAAAAAGCTATCTGTGCCACAATCTAAACACAGATGTAGTAAACAGGCTGACACAGCGTCTTCTCTCCCATATCTGATTCCTAAAAGAAAATAAGATGGATGGGATTTTTTTGGTCATTTAAATGACATGATCCAAAAGCTGTAGGTACAGATTTAGTGATTTGGAAGCCTTAGGTAAACCCAGGCACCTTTGCAAGTTGATTACTTACGTGTCTACATTACACAGGTAAAACAGTATAACTCAATATAAATGAGAAATAACACGTTTAAAAAAATCACATTCAATTAATTATTGAATTTTTCAACTTGCCAGAAAAATAAATTAAATTACCTTTATTTAGCTTTTATCCAAAGCAACTCACAATGAGTGCGTTCAATCATGTGGATACAAGCCAAATGAGCAAAAGTAATGCAAAGTACATCAACTTCATCAAATATGCAGAACTGCTTCAAGTACAGCCAGCATCAGATACCAGCAGCTCCAGATCCTAATGGAAGAGTTGCTGTTCCTCAAAATGAACCAGCAGATTGGCCCCGTCTTAACAGACTTTATGAAGACTGAGCTAGAGCGCAGAGCTGCGTTCAAACCAGCACTGAATTTTTTCTTACCCTGAAGACAAAGTCTAGATGATGTTTGAATTCAGGCTTACTACAGAGGCAGAATGTTTTCAAGGAGGGTAACTGCAGTCAGAGCTCTGTGTTGTCAGGTGTGACTGTGCAGAAACGTCAAATTGTTTACATGGCTCTGTTAGGAGGGCTTAGGACTGGCTCTGAATGGGACAATTTGATTGGTCAGTATTTACTGCACATGCTATCTATGTGACAACATGTTTTAGCCTTTATTTCCTATATGAATGCATCATCCCCAATTAATCATAAATATGTGTATTGTAAAATGTATTCTGTTGCACAAGAAAATAAGCAAGAAGTTATCATGGATTCCGAATGAACAGTCAGACTGTAACTGCAGTTCCACTGCTGCTGTGATGAAGATATCTTTGAAAATAGAATGACTACATTTGGGCACGACATCTGTCCCTCTGCAAACAGTCATGGATGTCAGTGCTGGAAGAGCACAGCCCACGGTGTCCAGTATGTGTCTGCAGTCCTGGCTGGATAGATTTCTTCTTTCTTGGTTTTCTTCTCTACTTATTCTTACCGAGCGTTCTCTGCTTTTCTGCGTGCTCTACTATCTTCTCGCTCACGTAGAGGCCTTTGCGGCGGCGGACAGCGTTCATGTATTTGAGGGCCTGATTGGCGGAGTCTGCTTTCTCCCCGAAGTGCAGGTATTCTTCCTCAGTAGTGGGAACCCAGTATGGATCACTGCCGATCACCTGGGACACAGAGGAGGAGAGGATCAATTAAATTATGATGTTAAGGGATAGAATAAGAAAACTTTCAACATGCATGTAATTTTGGTCCTTTTTGGTTGTACTCAAATTTAAAGTTGTATTATTTTTCTCTATTCTTTTTATTATTCTTATAGAACTTGCATTGTCTATTCCACATTTATATATTTCTACAGTTATTTATGTCAACTGTATGTTTGTCTACGTGTAGCACCTTCTCACCAGAGCAAATTCCTCATATGTGTAAAACACTACTTGGCTTTAAAGCTTCTTCTGATTCTGGTTTAACCGCTCCCATCACATATCTTCATTATCCCTACAAGATGTTTACCACAAAGCTACTATTCATATCTGTTTATGTCACACAAATATCTTTTTTTTTTTGGATTATACCAGAAGTGTGTATGGCTCATGTCAGAAGTTGTTTTATTTATATATTTGTGTATTTAGTTGAGCTGCCAACTAAATTATATTTTAACTCTGTAACTAAATGAATCAAATAATCAAACATGATTTGTATTTGAACCCTGCCTTCAAAAAAAGAAGACAGTCTAAACAGAGTCTAAATAAAAGCTGTGTAACTGTTAGTGGTCCTGGTAAAAATAAACTGTGAAAACATGGGAGGTTAGTAGAAAAATGCATACAGAGGTATTGCAAGTCATTATTCAGCGTACCCCCAGGATTCTCCAAGTTAAATTTAAGACTTTTTAAGACCTTAATACCACCTAGGATGAAATTTAATACCAACTGTACTGCTGTATAACATCAGAGTCACACCAAATGGAGCAAATTGTAAAGTCACACACATAAAGTGTTTATTTATGACGTTACGGCATTAATTAAATCCTAGGACAAGAAAAAAATTTAAGACCTGGATTATGAAATTTAAGACTTTTTAAATACTTTTAAGACCCTGCGGGTACCCTGTAATTGCATTGGGTCATATTGCATAAAAAAAGGTTTACAAAAACACAGCCACAAAGCTTATGGAGCCTAACAGCATGCATGTATTGTTATTTCATATGCAAACTGTATCTTTATCCAACTAAATTCTCAGCTCACTGGCTTTTCCTTCAAAAACGACCATTCTGATTTTAACAATACAGACCCAAGACTTCTTCTGTTCATGATATATTCACCGCTGAGGGTGGAGATGTCAGAAAAGCTCCTCTGTCAGAAATGCTGCAGAAGAAGAAGAACTCCTGTACGTTTACTCTGCTCATTTGTGTGAATCTAGATGCTGATGTATTGTAGTTACTCGCCTATGTTGAGAGCGCTGCCCACTTCAGTTTTCCAGCGGTTGGTGAACAACACACTGGAGGCTTTAGCTGTTTATTTGCTGACAAACTCTAATCTACACTGTACATTAAAGGCTAAACTCACCTTTTCTTCTGCCACGCGCTCGTCTGTGAGTATTTTGGGGTTCAGTCCGATAATAAAGGAGAGCCATGCCAACACAGGCGAAACTGTATGCACATCCACGTGTGTCATTGGATCCTCCAGCAAGAATCTATGTTATTGTGTGGTTTATTTGTTTGTTTTTTTAAATATATATTTTTGGGACGTTTTTTGCCTTTATTTTGACAGAACACTTGATAGCGAGAGGAAAGCCAGGGAGACACGCACCAAAGGGCTGCAGGTTGGATTTTAAATTACTGAGAAGCACTGATTCAGATTGTGTGTCCAGATACATATACATTACATATCAGTAAATATATGTAACAGTCACCTCCCAGTGGCTGAAGACCAGCTGCGGACTGGCCAATCCGCTCGTCCTCTTGCGAATCTCATCGGAAAATCCGAAGCTCTCAGCCACAGGCAGAACGGCCTTGATGATGAACATGTCTGTCCCTTCCTTCATGTCTTCATGGAGGACGCGACCCTCTCGCTTTGCCAGTACACCATATACTCTGCCTGGTACAGGAAGAGACAAAAGATCAGGACTCATCTAATATACACAGGAGAATGTTTTCAAATAATATCCAAGGAGGGTTTAATCAAAGGTAACTGGACTTGGTTGAAGAGTTTGAAAAGGTTTGAAAAGTATCTTTAACCCTTGATTCAACCCTGACGTTGATAATTTTGACCTGGACGGCAGAGTATCTTCACTGACTGATCGTTTTAAGAAATCATTCTCCAGGTGAGGACATCTGAACAAACGAAAGACTAGGGTTCAATTTTAATGTCAATATTTTGTTATTAAAATTGTTAATAATGATACATCTGCCAAAGGCTTTTTTTAAAACATAAACACATTAAAACAACAATCTTTATGCCTAAGATTGTTTATTCAAATTGAGAACAAAACTCGTACTTTGTGGAGCATTTTCCAGCTGAGAAATCGGGACAAACAAGTCCAATCTAATCCACCGCACAACTTACAGGACTTCAGGACTACAGGCCCCATCTACACCAGTTTTAAAAAACACATACGATCTTCTGTCCACAGCAGTGTTCTAGCTGCGTATCAGAGTTGATCTAAATCTATATTAAAACAACTGAAAATGCATATCTAGTGTAGGTCATGTATGTTTTATTGCTACGGTACAATATTTTTATAAAAATACAAAGTCAAAACTCAGCAGCATCGTGTTTCTGCTTTGCTTATTAGACCCAATCAAGAGCCAAACGTGAGCATCTGCGTCATCGATTCTAGAATTATTCCGTTTTTGCCCGTCTTCACTAAAACGCAACCTGGAGTCTTTAAAAAGGAAAAATGGGGTCGGCAGCGTTTTCAAACTTCATAGTTTTAGGTCTTTGTTTTCGCTGTTTTAGTCTGGACGGGAGGTGCAAACATGGCAAAGTGTCTCCGTTTTAAAACGAAACCGCAGTAGTGTGGACGGGGTCTTAAAGGATCTACTGCATACTTCTTGGCGCCAGATACCACAGCACAGATTCAGAGGTCTACTGATTCAGACGTCTATGAGATGCCTGTGAAATAGCGCTGGCAGCAGTTATGGGCTGCCAGCGCTATTTCACAGGCATCTCATTTTCCAGTAATTACAACGCACAGGTATGGTAACCGAAATGTGGAAAGGACACACAGGAAGAATAATAATATTAATCTCATACAGATTCAAGTAAATGGACCAACTGTAGTTACCAGTAGTGATGTACTTAAAATGGCGCTTTTTAATGTGAGATCTCTCTCTAATAAGACTTTTATTTAAAATGATTTTATTTTATCTGAACATTTAGATTTTATGTTTTTAACAGAAATGTGGCTTCAAACGAATGATCGTAGCCAAACTGTTGAACTGTGCCCCCCAAATTATGACTGTTTTAATCAGCCCAGAGTCAGTGGTCGTGGTGGAGGCCTTGTTGGTGTTTTTAAGAAAAATTTTAAGTTTTACAAAGTACCCTGTGAGAAATTCTTTATAAAAATATAAAAATTCTTTATTTTGAAGCCCTGACTTTTAAACTTGGAAACTTAAACCCAATTATATTTGCTATTGTTTATCGTCATCCAAAACCTCCGGGCAGCTTTTTAATAGAACTTCCAGAATTTTTATGTACTCTTGTTTTAAACTATGACAAAGTTGTTATTTGTGGTGATTTTAATATCCATGTGGATGACCCCACCAATAGTTGTGCTTCTGAGTTTTTAAATATCACAAATTCTTTTAATTTTCAACAAAATGTATGTGGAGAAACACATAATCGTGGTCATATGTTAGACCTTGTTTTTACTCTAGGTGTGAGGATTTCTACTGTGGTTTTACTGGACATGGCTCTATCTGACCACAGATGTATAGTTTTTAACTGTGAGTCACCCGCTAATCCTAAAGTCATATCCCATGCCATGTGTTCTCGCATCCTAAATGACCATAGTGTGGCACAAT
>JAPMOB010250561.1:0-18352 GCA_029875015.1 Lepomis gibbosus | reverse complement strand
GTGTGTGTGTGTGTGTGTGTGTGTGTGTGTGTGTGTGTGTGTGTGTGTGTGTGTGTGTGTGTGTGTGTGTGTGTATTCATCTCCAGCCTGCTGATGCTGAGGGGGAGAACGGTATCAGGGTCATGAATATGGAAAAACACTGCGATTGGGAGGGTGTGATCTGTTGTGTTTCACATCAATTCTTTCTTGTTAAGCGGAGTCAGCAGTCATCCAACTCTCCTCCAAGGACACATAATACAACCACTTATCCACCTCCCACATCCGCCTCCTCCACGCTCTCGTCTTTTCTCATCACATACCTCTCTGCCTCTCACCAGTGCCCCTCACCTCCTCTTGCCCCTCATCATCTCACCTGAGCGTTTTATGTCTTTTTCAATAAACTGCACTTTGTGTATGATTGTAAACACACTTCTGCTGGGTCATTCTAGTCTTTCTTGTTCTCAAACTCCAGAATAAATGCTTGTTTTTCTCTCATTCCTAATGTCCGTCCTTTTCCTCTTCTCCCTCCCTCCCTCCTCCTCCTATCTTTTCTTTCTGAAGGCATGGTGTGTGAGAAGGGGATCCAGATCCTTCTCACCACCGTGGGGGCATTCGCTGCCTTCGGCCTGATGACGGTGGCAATAGGGACGGACTACTGGCTGTACTCCCGTGCCCTCATCTGCAACAGCACAGCCAATGTCACCCAGGATGACCCCCATAATAAGGACAAGAAGGACCCTGGGGCGCTTACCCATTCTGGACTGTGGAGGATATGCTGCCTGGAAGGTAAAGTTGTGGGAGACATTTTGGGTCTAAGGGTGGGATTTGAATGGAAGGGGCTGCATGCAAGAACAAGTTTGCTTTGGTTGAGGCTGCTGATTTCAGTAAAAAGGGTGCAGGGAAAGCTGATATATGGCGCAACTTTCTTTCTAGCCATTAAGCATGTAATGCTTTCCAGTCAGACTAAACGCTCTTGCTTATCAGGACTTGTAAGGACCTGAGGAAAAATCAATTGAAGATTGAAGGAATGGTTTGTCATCTTGGGAAATGCACTTTTTGGCTTTGTTGCTGAGAGTTAGATGAGAAGATTGATACCATAAATATTAGGCTAAAGCCAGCAACCAGTTAGCTTATCTTAGCATAAAGATTTGAAACAGGAGGGAACAGCTAGCCTGGCTCTTAATCAGCATAAAACAGAAGATAAAAAATAATTACTGTATTTACAGGGTGTAAAATCCTAAATAGTCTAAGGCTAACTGATTCCCGTTTCCAGTCTTACTAAGATAAGCTAACTGGCTGCTACATGTAGCTTCATATTTACAATATATATGGGAGCAGTATCAATCGTCTCTTCTATTAAGAGAAGAAAGCAAGAAAATGAATTCATATTTTCCAAAATGTCAAACAATTATTTTAAGCTTTCAAGTCTTAATTCTACTGTCGGGTAAGAGGTTAATATTTGTCCATTTTCCCAGCAGAATAATTCAGATTGAGCATTAATGTAAAGATTTCTGTAGCCTATTTATACTTTGTTGTGATCATAAACTCTTGTCTTTTTGCCTCTGCTGTGATTCCACTATTTAACACTTAGCAAAATCAAGTGGGTGGCACTGGACACTGGAGCTAGTGATGAATTAATTACTGTGGAATGAAAACCTTGTATCTCTTGGCTATGTCAAAGCTTTTAAGTGGAAACATATTTTCCATCAGTCACCATATGTGTTATTCTTTCTTTTTATTGACTGTGTTAAATCTGCATCAGCGTAAAGAACACAAACACAGAAATTCAGCAAAGTTTGCATTTCACTTAACTTTAGGACACTTTGCTTAGAAAGCTGCAGCATTGCTGTAATATCACTAATCATTATTAGCAATCAAAATATACATCTCCCATTCATATTTGTAAGCTTGTGCTATAGTGACAAGAAAACAGTTTTGCATAATTGCAGTATAATTACATGATTCTGAAGCGTAACCCTCACTTAAAATAATCCATTAATCATTGTGTTTGATTGAGGCTGCAGTAATTTCATTCAAGCGCGCTGAAACAAAAGGCCCACGTTTACCCGACACCCATCAAATTCTCACTCCAAGTGGCGGAAGCTACAGAAACTGGCAGCCATCCCTCAATCTTCACTTTGTCACTGCAACACAAGCTGCTAATTCATTATACATTACACTGGCTGACACTGACATAACAGTAAAGGCTGGGATGGAGTTAATAGTGAAGCAGCTACAACCAAAGGGGTGGTGTGAGTTAGCAATCTGTGCCTTTGCTCACATACAGACTTCTGACTCCAGGAAAACCTCTTGGCTCTCCTTATAAAGCATCCCTCGGCCCATCCTGGGCTTGGTCATTGTACAAAGCTAATTTGTCCTCATCTCTAAGCTTCCTGATAGCAAAGCAGCCAATTAGAGATAAGCTCTAGCCCTTGCAGCACTGCTGCAGTGCACCCCCACCTACTCCCTCCATTACCTCACTCTTTCAGTCTCTCCACTTGCTATCCCTCTGTCTCACTCCCCTAAACATTATATTTAATCTCTCACTGGTTTCTCTCCCTCTTTCCCTCCTTGTAGATTCTTTTCTGTCAGTCTATTCTCTCACATTGTGCTGCAGTATAGCTGACAGTGTCTTGGCATGGCTTAGAGGTCAAGTATCCTTGATGTCTGTGGAGTATTCAGCCAAGATAGATCCTCAGTAGTCGAGCAGTGATGCAGCGAGGTGTAGCTGAAGTGGAAATGCAGGACATGCAAGCGCTAAAAGATTTATGCCCGTGGGTGGCACATTATGCTGAGGATAGAGATGTGTCCTGTCCTCCTCTCTTTAGCTCTCTTGCAGGTTTACTGAAGGTGGGGATGCCACAAATTACCTGTCATGATAACTTTCTTTTATTTGTAGGATTTTCGGTCATATAGCACAGTGGTTCCCAACATTTTTGTCAAACCTATCTCCACAGTTCTGTCAGCTGCACGCAAGTACCCCGTCACTGACACCTGTTATTGAATACAATTTGCAATACAAAAGTGGATACATTTTTTTTTCATGAGTTTTAGATTTCTATTCAACATTGTATATTTAATTTGACTTTGTATCCATTGCTTTTAGCTTTTTAATTTAAAGAGGTGGTATTATGCGTTTTGGCTTTTTCCCTCTCCTTTATTGAGTTACATATCTTTTTTGTGCATGTAACAGGTTTGCAAAGTGAAAAAGCCCAAAGTCCAGGGGAGTTTCCATCTCCCATAGAAAGCTCTGATCTGAACCGCTCGAAAACATCTTGTTTGTCCACCCCTTCACTTCCTTTACTTGTGACGTCACAATGAATATGCGTCATAAAGCTTGACAAGCGGCTGGCAGGTTCAGGCATTCCCTCAAACCAAGCTAGTCTGAATGGAGGCCCTTTGGCTCCACTGGCCTTTGTATGGGTTTCCATTGTAGAAATCTGGTACCTGTACCTGCGTCCAGGTACTTTTTTCGTATCACCTCACCTCCATCGAGGTTCAAAGCGAGCTGAGGGATACTAAAATGTAACGTGAAAACACGACAGACTGATTGGTCAGAGAGAATATTATAATATTCACTGCATCATCTTTGCTGCACCAGACAGAGACCAGCAACAGAACATTTTATATTTTGTAGTTTTCGTATGGATTTTCATCACAAAATCCACTTCTGAGAAGTTTTGAGGTGAGAAATCAGCTGTGTAGATTTCCAATATTGACAGTTTTACAGTGATGGAGGAACAAAAATGTGCTTGAAAATTTTTGGAGTTGAGGAGCTCCACAAGTGGCTGCGGGGGAAGCCTGTGCCAACCCGCGTATCTGAGGGCGGCTAGCAGATCCCTCTGCTCCCGCCGTCACACAGACGGAAAACACAGCTGGAAGGTTTTCATACCGCTGATCTGTCTTTACATTCTGAATAATATTGAAACATTTTAACCGTAGACTGTATATATTTTAAGAGCTGTGTGGATCGCTGGTGTGTGTGTCGCATTGAACATTACGTAGCGACGGTTGTGTGTGGTGTCACTATTTCTGGGTGCTATCTGCAATGGAAAACAGCAGCATAGATCGTCAGAACACCGGCAACAGTTCAACATTCAGTCCTGATGGTAAGATGTGGAACAATTAAGTTGTGTGGTTGTGGACTGGTAATAACTTCTACCATCTGATAGGTTACGGTCGCAGTCTGAAGCGGTGTTGATTTGGATCACACTACCTTGTTTCTTACGACCCACCCTTCTCTGCTTCTGATTGGCTAGTAGTCCTTACCTGGGAACTGCACATGTGCAACTCCCAACAAAGATTTTGTACAAGTAAGATGCATCACTCTGTAGCTCAAGAGCGGAGCGTGCAGCACATAGGGTGAAAAGAGGAGCTGCAGCAATGTGCAGTATGAGAAAAATATGGTGTTTTTTGAAAATTAAACCATGTAAACCTGTTCTGGTACAACCCCTGATTAGGATTCTGAACCTGAAAATGAGCATAATACCACGTCTTTAAGCATTTCCCCATTACTAAAACTTTTCAAGATTGAAGATTCAAGCATTTTCATTGTGTAGCACAATGAGATTACTTTGGTGACAACCCAAAATGTATCAATAATAAATACATTTGTGAGGAAGCCAGCTAATAAGGCCACTTGGTAGATTTTGGTATTTTCTGTAATAATGAGCAGGTAGAGGTGCAATGTTTCAGGTGCAGCAAGTCATTCAGGAAATCAGTGATCAGTCCTCCAGTGATCATGTGCTTTTAGAAACTGGAGAGAAATCTGCCAAAAATGCCAACTTACACTAATGACTGAGGTTTAAAAAAAAGCCTTGAATGTATGAACGGCACCTGAAGTCTGTTGAGCCTGTGTCTCAGAATGGTAACACAACATACGTGTGGCTCAACTGACGTCCGGTCCCTTTGTACCTCCATTTCTTTACAGACATCTCTCCCTCCATCTGTGTTTCTTCATTCCATCACTTCCATCCATCTTTCTCACAATCCACCCATCAGCAACAGTGGTGTGCTGTCATCATCGTGCGTGCATCCCTCCGTTCGTCTGTCTGTCTACATGCAAGACCCCGGCGGGTAGTTATCTGTCTGCCTGTGTGTCTGCATACTTGTATGTATTTATGCGTGTGTGCATATAGAAGAACCATTAACCTTTGTTATGTTCTTGTCAGTGTGTTGAAGATTATCATTCAGCACCAACAGTATGCTTGAATTTCAAAACAAGAGATTTTCTAACAGATAGAAGATACGACTGTGTTCAGGTGTCAGTTTGTCCCCCAGGAGGATATTTGCTCTTCTCTTTTGTTAAGGCTACACATATGAGTTCCTGTCTTTTGTTGTGTCTGGTCACCCTTCTTTCTTCTCTCATATCTCAGGAGTGAAGCGAGGAGTGTGTTCTCAGATCAACCACTTCCCAGAAGATGCAGACTTTGACCATGACGGGGCAGAGTACGTCCTACGTAAGTCACTACCAGCATTGCTAGCAATGAGGGAGAAGCCTAGTTATGAATAAGATAATGTAAAATTATGTTCCATTATTTTTAAAACTGTGTGTTTCTACTGCTCATTCCTCAGAAGATTATCTCTGCAAAAAATAAACATGTGACAATGTGCACAGAAAATCAGGCGAAATGGGGTGCCCTAGTTTGTACTCAGTGCCCTGCAGTGATATCTGCTCTATGATTTGCTACGTGTGCCCGTGCATACATAGAGAAAAGCTTGTGTTCTGTTTACAATGTTGCAGAGGCATTTTGCTGGCATTTAGGTGGCATTTCGTCTCCTGTGGCCTAGTTGTCCTAGATGAGAGAAGAGTGTTAATGTGTATGTGTGTGTCTGTGTGTGTGCATGGTTGGCAGACCTCCTGAAAGCACTGAAGCCCACATGGGAAGGGTTTGATTCAATCGTCTTGAACTGAGTAATTAATATCCTCACAAAGTCTTATGTGTATTTTAATTTGAGCAGCTTTAAGCAATTTCATTATCTTTGTGACAATTTTTCTGTGTCCTATTTGTTCAAGTATTAGTATTGTATCATGTTTGTTGGCTGTTTTACTTTACCTGGAGTACAGCAGCAGTTTTCCTAAAGTTGTAATCCTTTTATTTCTGGGTGATTTGGTGAAGGTAAAGTTATAAAGCCCTACCGCTCTGCTTTTGTTAATGATTGTAATAGTAAAGAGAGACCTACCCAGCAGTACAGGAACAGTGATGATCCTTCATATCGTTGTCATCTTTCTCATTAGTCAGGTAATGCCTAATGTGGTGATTCACTTTTACACTGTGATTGGTAAGGCTATATCTTCTGTCTTTATTTTTTTCACATCAGTTTGATAGCCTGAATACAACCGTCAAATGCACAATGCAACTACAAAACTGTCTGCTTTTTTCTGAGATCGCTTTTTCAAAAATTAGACAATATTTCACCAGGAAGTGAAATAACAGACAGTGGCAGCGCCATGATAAAAGAAACATTAACTAAGGTGGGGGTGGCTTAGCGAAGGGTCAATTGTGATGTGTAAGAGGTAGTTTATTTGGTTAGGGAGAAGGTTCAGGAAGGATAGGATGGAGACGCCTAGTGCAGAGAGCTGAAGGGGGAATGGCTGAAGGGGTGGAGAAGGTAGTGATGAGAGGTTAAGATGGTAGGAATGAAGGCGGTTGGTTTGGTTCTAGCACGCATGTCTATGATTGTGAGAGTATACCAGAGCGCCTGGGGAGAACACAGAAAGGCCTGGGATGACCGAAGTCTGGACCTAGGACCTTCTTACGGTGAGGCCACGGTGTTGGCCACTGGGCCACTGTGCTGCCCACTGAAAAAGGAGAGCAATGGGATTTGGGAGGGAAGGATGTGACAACTGAGACAGATAGGAGAGAAAGGGTTAAACAGTCGCGGGTGGATGGAATAGTGAAAGAGAGATGCGTGGTCTTATTCCTGACCTTTAGTCATAACTTAATTTACCATAGTAGCAGCAAGAACAGTTTAACAAGCACAGTAAAAGCCAAAAAAGACTGTTGTCTTGTTTTGTAGATCCGTTTTTAATGAATGATGATAATCAGCAACAAAAATATATTGCATTTCCTATGACTTCTATCATCCAAAAGTTCAGTTTGCATTAGTAGTAACTCAATGCAGCTCTGTTAAGACTGGACAGCCTGCATTTAACAGTGAAGTTGATATCAATGAGGTAAAATTCAAAACAATAACACTAGGTTCCATGCATCCTGTAAATCTCTTGAGCCAATTTGAATCCAGCGTGGGAATGGTGGACTCACTAACACTAACAATGAAAACTACTATTTAGAGAAGTAATTACAGGATGTAAATACATTCACTGTCTATTTCTTAAAAATTACCGCCATAAATAGTCTCATAAATTTGAGTTGATTTCAGAAAAAGAAGAAGATTTATACCATACCATATATATATATTCTGATATTGTCACAGAGGTTCCATGTAATTTCACACATATTTATAATCCTGCACCTTTCGAATTTGTGCTGTTGACCATTATTCTCTCCTCTGTTCAGGCGTAGTCAGGGCGTCCAACATCTTCCCGATCCTCAGTGCCATCCTACTGCTGATGGGAGGGGTTTGCATCGCTGCTAGTCGTTTCTATAAGAGTAAAAGGAACATTATCCTGGGGGCAGGAATTCTCTTTGTGGCTGCAGGTAACTTCTGTCTGCATGTGTGAGTAGTGTGCTAGAGAATATTACTTGCCCTAACAGTTTTTATGTGTTGTTTGGGAGTGGCTGATTGGGTTTAGACTCTTATGTTAGTTTAATATAAGATTTTCAATTCAGCCCTCATCTTGCCAGTTGTCTGTAAAGACAATGCCACAAATCATCATGTCAAACAAATGCGTTTATTAGTAGCCTACTGTAAGTTTGTCTGTCTGAGTTTATTTAGCTCTTTTGTAAATATGGGATTTCTGTGCTCTCTCAGGTCTGAGCAACATCATTGGTGTGATCGTGTACATCTCAGCTGCATTAGGGGACATCTCTCCTAAGAAGGACGAGGATAAGAAGTGGCAGTACTCCTACGGTTGGTCCTTTTACTTTGGAGGCCTGTCTTTCATCATGGCCGAGATGGTGGGGGTGCTGGCTGTCAACATCTACATTGAGAAGAACAAGGAGCTACGCTGTCGCTCGCGCACCGACATTTTTAAGAGTACCACGCACGCCATGCTCCGCTTGCCCAGCTACCGCTTCCGCCGCCGCTCCCGCTCCTCATCCCGCTCCACCGACCCCTCTCGCTCACGAGACCCCTCACCTGTAGGGGGAGGTGGGGGCAAGAACTTCGGATTGCCCCCGTCAGCGCTGCTTTCCCAGGGCCCCATCTCAGTGTCCACTTTACCAAACCCCCACTCTCGCTCCCACACAGCCCTGGCTGGAGGCGACATCTCCCTCTACACGTTGTCCCGAGACCCCAAGCTGGGGGGTTTGCCACCCATGTATGGAACGGTGGACAGGGCTACGCTATACCAGCTCCACAACTGCTTCCCAAAGGATGGAGGTGGAGGTGGAGGGGGGGTGATGATGAGTGGTACACTTCCCTCACTTAAGTCCCACAACCCTTCCAATTCTTCCAACTCCAACGCGCAAATGCCCAACTCGGTGGGCTCCGGCCCTCCACCCTTCACCTCGTCCACGGTGGACAGGGAGCGAGGGATGGGCACTCTGGACAGGCTGAAAGGAGACAGGGAGAGCAACTCTAACACCCTTAATCGGAAGACAACGCCTGTGTAGAGAGAGGGTTTGAGAGGGGGAGGCAAGAAGGGAGGAAGAGAATGAGGTTAGGTAGTGATTAAAGAGGGAAGGCAGAGAGGAGCTCTGTGTTTGTGTGGCTCAACAGGAAATACATAGGAAGACAGACAGGTGAAATGCTATATCTCTCCCTCCCTTGTTCACTGTTACTTAGTCTATTCAATCTCACTGAGAACAAAAATAAGATGAGTAATAACAGAGTGATAATAACAACAACAATGAACTTTCACAATAAAACTATTTTGATATTTTAATGTGCTAGAAATAATTTATTTTGTTAATGATCAAAACGCAATTAACCTTGGGCTATTAGGAAAATGTTTCACATATTTTTTTGTGCAATATTACTGCTAATTTAACCAGATCATCATTATTGTAAAATTGTTGTTGTGATTATTCTTAGCGTTATTACAGGCTAGCCGTATTTGCAAACACAATAGTTTGGAATGAAAATTTTATTTTCTAATTTTAGATCTTGACGACTTTTACTGTGAATTTCTTCCATGCAGAGCCACTGGGACTGTCAGTGAGCTGTGTCTAACTGTGTCAAAGTGTTAAGCATGAGTGTGCACAATATGTGGGAGAATGAGGGCCTGTATTAGTTTTTTAAAACCCCCATATTATATAATTTTCATTTATAACATGAAGTCAGATTTGAATACTGTAAATTGTCTTCCAATATTGATACTGAAAGAAATGCAACAATAATGTGAGTGACTGAGACAACTGTCCAACTTCATTGTTACTATGAATCTGAGTTTTCTATGGGCCTCTGTTAGTCTTATTTCCATTCTAATCAGTGTTAACAGTAGTACTTGTAGCTATAGTCGTGTTGAAGATGTTTGTTCTTGGGCATTAACAGAAACCTCTGATAGGAGGAAGCAGAAAAAAGAGACATAGAATAATACATTTGTACAGATTCAGGTAAAGGTTACTGCCTGAGCAGAAAAACAAAAAACCTAATCATTTTTTTCTATGAAGAGTCCCAAAGTGACACATGCAACTCATCATTTTCAGTGGCAAAAAAATACAATGTGTATATGTGGGTCGAGAGGGTTTAAAAAAACACTATAGAGAAAAACTTTTGAAAAGATACATGTACATTGTAAATTACGCATACATATATTTGTAAAGTCTATAGATATGTTTTTCGGGACCACTGTTCAAACTGGGTATGCATTTTGGGCAGGTTTGGCTGAAGTGTTTTGTTCCCGGTGCTCTCCCTGGACTCTTGTTGGGTGATTTCATCCTTGCACAGCCATAGTTGCCCCCCCCCACTTCCGTCTGTATTTGGTCACATGATCAGCGTTCCCCTTCTTTATCACAAGACCAACCAGATAACAGATTCACCACAGAGACAACATCTTAACCTCCCCAAAGATTCTTTTCACTGTGCTTCCCCTGTGCGGAGTCTGAACTCTGACCTGATCTGTTTATGTTGATGAGAATGTAAACACATGTAACTCCCCCTCCCCAACTCTCTCTTCTAAACTGTCCCGAGTGACTGCAGTTCCGGGTTGAAACCATGGACACACCGCTACATGATATAATGAAGAAACAAAACAAAACAACCAGACGCTTCCAGATTCTATACATTTTCATTTCTTTGATTTCATTTGAGAAAAAGAATAATGTGATAAAACTGCGCACAGATAGCATTTATGTGGGCAATATGATTAGTATGTAGTTAAGAATAGCTATATCTAGACAAATGATTATGGTTTATCTAAATGTGTGATAAACTTAAACACTGTATTGCACGAAGTTTATAAAAAAACAATGACAGACATATTCACAGACTGCTGTCTTTTGTTTCATTTTTTCTAAGAAAGATGATTGGGCACTTCAGTCCCTTTTGAAGTTCAGAGTGAGCATATGTTGTATCCCTCAAGAGTATTTGTAGACAGTGTGAAAGAGGTTGCTTTTAGTAACGAACCTACAGAGAATTACCATCTAAATTTGCAGCTCCTCTCAAATATACAGAGCTTTATAGTGAATTTTAGCTCATTGTTTTGGTTTTAAGACTCGCACCATACTGTTTTGGTTCACTCTCACCGCACTCATAGTGTTGTTTTCGGCCACAGCAAGCTCTAAAATACCCATTCTAAAGTATCTGGTCAGTGAAAATAGCGAAATGGGGACACAGTGAGAGACAGCCAGATATTTCCCTCAGGAGTTGGTAGAGACCAAAAACAGAGCTAAAAGAAGAGTGACAATTGGACTTACATAATTGGCCTTTATAAGGTGACCAGAAACATGACTCCAAACGAATGATAATGTTCTACTCTGAAACTGCTGGATGATAAGCAGCTCTTTGCTAACTGGTTTGCCAAATCAAGATTACGATATGTCAATGTTGTGTTAACAACTTGCTACTGTTGCCCTCAAGTGGCAGGTGTTGCAGGTTTAAGAAAGAAGTAACGAAACCACCCTTTACAAATACTCCATTTTAAGTGTAATAGTTGCATTGAAAATTTAACTTAAAATTTAACTAAAGTCCCACTCCGATTGAAAATGTGTTTAAGTTCTTGTTACTTCACTTATTTGAGCTTCACTGTGTAGAATGATGTACTTCCAACAATTTACACTAGTCTGTTTTCACATTCACCTGCTGAAGGGGGAAAGTTCGATTTCTAATTCGCCCAATATGTCCGGATTTAAGGATTTAATCAATGAGAAGAATGTACCATAATGAAACTGCTGTACCTGGAATTAATATTATACTAGTGGTAAGCTAAATAGGATACTATTATCTGATAATGAATACACTAATAATATTATTAGCCCTAATCAAACCTTAACAAGACAGAAAACTTTTATTTGTAAATCATTTGAATTGTTGAATCTCAAATAATAAGCAGCTGAAATGTTACAAATAGGCCTACTATAAACATCTGTAGGCAGACATTAGCCAAAAAGTGTAAATTTATAAATATATTAGTATTATACTAACATTATACTATACAAACTTTTTATTGTCATTTTATTTAATGTTATAATATTGTACTACTACACTAATTTATACTAGTTACTCCTCCAGGTTGATAGAGTCTCTGCGGTAGCCTACACATTGCCATGGTGCCACCAATTACTTACCCATCACCCCAACCCCAACCTTCCACCTGCTGCAGTTGTCTGTCTCCTGCCCACACTGTCCTCTTTTTTGAAAACCAAAATATGGTCACCCTAACTTACTAGTCCATCTGTGTACACTGAAAGAAAGCCAGCTCGGCATCTGTCTTGCAGCCTTTTATTTCACGAAGTTCTCGCCAACATTCGGGAGCCTCTTGCTTGGTCACTTTATTTTTCTCTCCTTACCTTCCTCCGTCAACGTCCTCTTCGGTCTCCTTAACTTTATGTCCATAGAAGCTGCGGAGCCTGGTTATGTTGCCTAAATTATTAGTTCATTATTGTTATGAAAATTCTTGAAAGCAGGTCAACTCTTATTTTTAGAAGATCTCAGGCAACTCATGACGTCTTACAAAGCATTGTTTATTGAAGCCTGGCAAAGAAGACTGGCAACAGCATCTATGAGTTTGGCCACAATGTAGTACCAAAACTAAATCCAACAAATCCCTCTTGGTCCACAATATCTCTTATCCTTTATCCCTTTGCCATGCCATACAAGGTCATTCTTTCCTGGCCTAAAGCTGAACAGCCAATCTGCTGGATGTTACACTCAAATGCATTACCTAAGTCATATTGAAATTTAGTGGTTTCATGAATTGCATTGTAAGTAGAGACAATGAGTGTATAAGCATACGAGACTCTTAAGAAAACACCATTATCTGCTAGGCTTGAGCCTGAACAATGTCAGTGTCTCCCTATCCTCCAGCTATCAGCATCCTGACTGGGGGAGAGACAGAGGCAAAGAGCTATGGCAGAGGGATCAAAGATCATAATACTTCTCTGTCTGCTGAGTTCATAAACTGATCATAAGTTTTGTACGTAGAATCTTAAACTGAAAAGTGACCATAGTATAGAAAAATGTTGTTAAAAGTATAACATTTCCCTCTGTAATGTAGTGTAAGTGCAATATAACATAAACTGGAATTACTAAAGTGTAACAAAATTCAACAGAAGTACAGTATTAGAGTAAATGCATGTAGTTACTTTGCACCACTGGGCTGTAACACACACACTGTTTGTCTTTAGTGAGCAAATATTAATCTTCGTAGTTACTAAAACTCAAGGTCTTTCAGCTAATCTTTAGCATGCTGTGATCCCACAAAGACTTTGACTTTCCTTGTCAGACCTAAGGCTCATAATATTTGCAAAGATATGGGTAGCGCCAGATGGGAGGTATTTGGTAAACAGGATAATGAGAAAAGCAACTGAAAGTTAATTCAGTATGCCCTTCTGTGGCCACTGCCCTATCAGAGCACATCTTTTTTTTCGCTCATGGTCCCATCTGGCACCTCATGCATGTTTTTGCATGAACAATTAAAAAATTCTGTCATGGTCTGCTTTGGTCCCTTCAGGCCCACCAGGCAGGGTTTGCTGACCTCAGACGGGTGATCACAGGTAGGGAGGAAAGTGGGAATACTTCCAGAGTATGGCTCAAGTTGGAGGAGTCCCTTCAGAGACAAGAGATGATACTTGCATCATCAGATGCATCAGACCAGAGGGAAGCAGTGTCACATCCTTGACAAGGGGCCTGAAATTCCTAGCAGTGCTTCTGGACTGGAGGATTAGCCATCAACAGTGCCTTCCCCTACTATTATCATACCTACTACAGTCTAGTTACAGTCACAGTGATACAGTGATGAGAGATTCAGAGAGGAAGGAGGAGAGGCTGCCAAAGCAAACTCATGCCATCTACTACACATGCACTATTCCATGTCACAGTTTATGGCAAAACATCTTAAAATATATGGAGATCCATATTTCGGAAATATTACATTTTAACAGTTTAACAGAGATTTTCTCCTTGTGGGAGCTTCCACCTTCAGTCCTTATCAAGAATTCTAGGAAGCCCATTTCCATTTACAAACATGCAGCTAGCGGTCGTGCATCACTTGCCACACTGTCTCAGTAGGACTATTAACAGCTATATATACAACCAGGATAGTGTGTCATGTGGATTCAGTTTCTGCCCACTGAGAGTTAAAAGCATGTGTGAGAGTATGTGAGTGTGTATGCAGGTGACTGTCTGGATGCCACTCTCTCCCCCAGCACGCCGGGTGTTAGAGCAGATATTGGGACAGCTCTGTTTGGTCAGTTGTCTGAGTGTGCGGGGCAGAGGGCGCTGGAGGTGGGGTGGAGCATTTGTGACCGTCGGGCTCCCCTGGAGACAGCAGGGAAAGTGACGCACTGAGGTCAGGGGTGGAGAAGGAGAGGAGAGGGCACAGAGGTATGAGGATAGGCCGGGGGGTACATAGTTGAAATTCAAGGATAAGGTTTCCCAACCTCTGCAGTGAAATGCATTACGATGAGCTCTGGCCTAATTATAGAGTAGCGGTTTGTGGGGGAGGGGGGTGTTTGGCAGAGAGGTTAGGAGTCACACTGTGAAGGGGTGAAAATGGGTGAATGTCAAGTTTGAGAGCACAGGATGTCATGTCAGTGAACAAAAGGGAGCCAGTTATTTACATCAAATTCCTTTAATGATGAGCAAAACTGGCACCACAAACTGTACATATATGAGTAGAAATGAGCACAGCATGTGTTTTCCAAAATAGCATTTCCTGCTAGAGAGATATGGTGAGCTTCCTATCACAATCATAAAGTTTATTTACGACATACATACAGCTAATAAAGTGACAGGAGACAACACTATAAATGGAGATCATTCATAAAATAAAAACACATTCATTCAGTTTATGTACAAATTTGAGCTTATAAAGTGAGTCCATACAATCCTCTGATATACAAAATTGCTTCTCACAATTGAATTCATTCAACATACATTCATGTGGTTTAACTGAAGCGGCATTCACCAATAGTTGTAAAACACACATAAGTAATAAATAATGACAACTAAGGCCTCTTGCTTATTAAGTATTAAGTGTGAAAAAGCTTAAGGACCCTTGTCGACTCTATTCATAAGGCAATATATAGCTGATACGGCATGTAACTTCTTTGAAGGTAATCAGGATCTACTCCTCTGATGGTGGTACATTCTGATGCTAATAGGAATTTTAAATTATGGAGGCCCATTTCTGCCTGAAATAAATAGATGAAAAGTCAAGCGTGATGATCAAAAAAGAGAACATACTCAAGGTAAGTCATAATTATGAGACGGTAAGTCAATCTTTCTGACTTGGTATCCACCATTTGAAATTAGTAAGTTAAGTTTTTGACTGACAATCTCACAATTCTAACTTTGTGACTGTCCTCCCAAGAGGAACGACAGCATCAGTTGTTTCAACAAGTGCCCCAAAACAATGCTTACATTCAAGTGACAAAGCTCTCTAGCAAACGTAATAATGATGGGAGTAAAGGAGGAAGTCAGTTGATGATATTGTAGCGTGACGACGTCCATGTAGGGAGGTCAGGGTGGATGAATATGTCAACAAAACATCGAACATGGGTGACAGCTGTTCTTTTCCCGTTTCCAACCGACAGTCAATGTTTTTTAAGCATGCGTGTGATCGTTCCCTAACGTTTCACACAGGCTTATTATTATGCAAAAAAACAAACAAAAACATGACGATGAAGGTCCCATAACCGTAAAAAGCTGTAAAAAAAAGTCTCCTACCACCCATCATCAACTGCTTATCCTGTGTACAGAGTCGCGTGTGGCTGGAGCCTATCCCAGCAGATATCGGGCGAAAGGTGGGGTACACCATGGACAAATCGCCAATCCATTGCAGGGCCACACATAGAAAACAACCAGTCACACTCACACCTAAGGACAATTTAGGGTCAACAATTAACCTAGTCCACACGTCTTTGGATGGTGGAAGGAAGCTGGAGCACCCGGAGAGAACAACATTTTTTTTATTATAGTTTTATTTGGGGAACTTGCTAACTTTTCATGAATTTTTAAAACAGAAATGGGCTTCCATATTAAACAGACTAAAACATTGAAGTTTAAAAATAGAAACATGTTGGAGCATTTAAATTTTTTTATTAACTCTCCTTATGTCATCGGAAAGACTATTTATGTGTGGCTGTACAGCTATAAGCAGGCTAACAAGCCCAGTTGTGACACTTGTTTAAGTAAAACCAACACAAAGCTAAAAAATTAAACAGTCAGCAGTAGCCCTATTGCTTTCTCCATCTATTTTCTACTCAAAACTCTAAACATTGCAAAAGCGAATACTGGAGGCCATACTAATGTGTTGCTGACGCTCTTCATACATTTGATTAAGACCTAGTATGACTTCTTGAACAAATTAAATGCCAAGAGCAAGCAAAGTCACAGAAAAAAGGACTTATCCACTTGCGCAAGACCATCAAGAACACTGTATGCATATTTCAAGCATTAAAGTGCTAGGTGGCGCTATTCTTGTGTGGCAAGCATTTCTGCCAGGGGCTGAAAGGAAGGGAGAGGATGATGAAGAGGAAACCTCCAACAATAAGAATAGCTCCTGCTGAGCCCACGCAGGCCACAGACCAGGACAGCTCATGGTGTAAAGGTATGGAGTGATCACTGGACAGCAATGCCAGCATGGACTGGTGAAATATCAGGACCGAGAGAAGGACCAGTACACCTGCACAGAAGGAGAAAATAATTGGTGGGATGAAAGATGTTTAGAAAAAAATAGGTGGGAAAAAAATAGCAGAGTGAGGTCCCACCTGATAGGATGAAACAGAAGGAGGCCGGCTTGAGAAAGAAGGGCACTCCTTTGCTAAGGGACATGGCGATGCAGATGGAGCCCATTACCATCATGGTCAGACTCAAAAGGGCCAAAACAGCTGCTGCTAAATTCAGATCTGTAGGGCAGCAGTAAGAAATTAAAAAAGAAAGGGGAATAAAGTATTAAAGTGTATGTAAGAATAAGTGTAAGTATGTAAGTAAGTTTAAAGATGAAATTCATCACTGTGCAGCAAGAAATCCACAGGAAAGATGGCAGAGACGGTGTGAAATGCTGTGTTGAAACTCGTCTTTTAGTGGAATCAGACAATTCATCACCTCACAAAGTTTGATTCTACTGGGCTTATACTTGATTGTACTCAGTACTCAGTAGTTGAAATGTAGGAATACAAACATGGTGTGAATTGTACCACTTCCCATACTGGCTCTGTTTTAAACAGATTTTACTGGCATTGAAAACCTGAACAGGTGCAACCTAAAAAAGCTGATCGACATTACACAGCAGCCGTTGCCAGCATTGTGTTTTTTGACGCTCCACTACCACACTTTTTTTAATTAACAGAACAGACACAAGCTTTAGGAATGGGGTTTGTTGTTTGGAGACAGAATAAGCCAAAAAGTAAGTGAGATAAATAACAATGAAAGCAACATAAAACAAGACTATCAGCAGTTTTGTCTTTGCCCAGCTACACTTTACAGATTTAAGATTGATTAACGTATTTTCCTCATCATTCATGGCAGCCATCAGTGCAAATGTGTATTATTTTAAAATGAGAGACATAAAATTTGGTTGATGTGAATGGATCATCACAGCGCACACTTTGTCGTTTGTGGTAGTTTTGCTATTTAATGCAGTTGGCACCACAGAGTATTTTAAAGAGACCTTCTTGTTGGTGCCTGGTGGAATTTTTCAGGCATCTATGAGCTGGCTGCCAAAAAGCAACCACTTTTAGTACAAAAAGACTGAAGAGTCTAAAGTCATGTTAGCAGCTCTGTGACAAAGCTAACAAGCTGATGTTTAGCAGGTAGCCTATAGTGTTTAGCATATTAGCATTAGCTATATCAAGGCATCACGAACGTGATTACTATTAATCCTAAATGTGAAAGTCTGACCCAATTTTCAAGATAAACCATCAACAGTTAAGAGATGTTTAACACAAAACCACAAATATCAACCTCATTGTGCTAGCTAGATGAAATGTTAATGGATCATGGATTTCAGGATCATCCTGAAAATATCATCAAAATATCATATATCATGTAAGAAGCATAAATATCTGTAAACAATAAATAAAAATAAAGACACAAAAAGATAGTCAATCCAATAGTTGCTGAAACATTGAGATTTGGACCAACTGATCAACAGACAGACATTGCTAGCGTGGAAGCTGCATCCCGTTATCCATATGATTGATATACCTTATGATTGCATTTTGTTAACACAGCTCTTATTATGTTAAAGGAGAACTCCGGGCAATTTTTAAGTTAATCTTGATCATTATACCTTTGTGAATACTGTCTATTGAAAAAAAACAACGAGCCGGATTGGTGCTTGCAACACGGAGCTGCTACAGAGCTAAAACGGCAGATATGGGGGCAATTACATAAAGAGTGTCTTTGTGCCTCTTAACAGACACAAAATGCAATTAAAATGTCTGTCCAACATGAACAGGGCTCTTAAATGACAGCAAGATGCGTTTAGCAACTTAGCCATTGTTTAAATTCACCTATATAGTGTTTTAGACGGCGAGCTGTAGTCTCGCGCTGAAGTCCCGTGAGAATCCGTTCGTTGTTGCCGGAAAAAGGTAAATAGCAGTGTGCAGGTGAGAGGAGCGTAATGTGTGAAGAGTGATGATCG
>JAPMOB010250560.1:0-11124 GCA_029875015.1 Lepomis gibbosus | reverse complement strand
GCTGTATGCAGGGAATTGGTCGACAAATAGACATAGAGGTAGAGAAAAGTTTAAAAAAACGCAGCCACTCAAAGTGATAAACAAAATATTCAAGATAATAGTGGAGCGCCTAAATGCCTGAAGAAAAAAAGAAAAACAGTAAGAAAAATACTGTATCCTGACAGATACAGGATCTAGCTAACAGGGACGTGCAGATCATACAGACAAATACCACCAACATCAAATCTGACAGACCATCAAAGTTATTCACAAAGTTTTAAAAAAAATAATGATCAACAGTAGGCAATTATTTTACAACACATTCTTCAAGCAAAAAGCTTCCCAAATGTGAGCAAGCTGTGTTTTTTTACTTGGGTTACATATCAGTAAACTGAATATCTTGTACTGTTGGTCGGATAAAACGAGACATCTGAAAGTGTTGTTTGTGTTTTTTATACCAAACAACTAGTCAAGAAAATAATTGGCAGATTATTCAATAATTAAAATGATTGTTCGTTGCATTCTCAATCAACGGTGATTTTGTCTGAAGCGCGGGGAGGTGACGGGAAGGAGGGTGAAGCGGTTGATGAGGGGTGCGGGGTCACGCAGCATATGGAATACGCGTCATGTCCCTGATAAGGATCATAGCAGTTATGTAAGAGCCACAATCCCTTTGTTTTGTCCAAGAACACACTCCCAATCACCTCTGACTGCCAGAGTGTGTGTGTGTGTCCATTTATGCATTAGACAGAAAAGAAAGGAGCTCAAAAAAAAAAGAACAAATAATGGAGGGAGAAAAAAAAAGACTATTCTCTGTCTCTCACCCATCCACCCTGCTGCACATGTTTGTGTTTGCTTCAGGGGAAAATAACAGGAATAAATAAACCGAAGAGAAGACGCCGTCATTAGATTCGAGCTTTCCAGAACATTCTGAGAAAATAAACAAAAGCTCACCAAACGTCCTGCACCCAACTCCTCCTCCCTGACATGTTTGACTCCTACTAATCCGCCGCAGGAAACAAAGCGAAAGCATCTATTTTTGGACTTTTGTCTCGCACTGTACACCGGTCAAGGATCTCGAAGTGGTGACACATATTTCCGCTGGCTCCCAAGAGGATTCCTCAGGTCTCATCACGATGCTCCGATCGCTTCACAAGAATTAAAAAAGGAAAACTCTTTAGTTCAGCTTTGCACTGGAGGAAGGTAAAATCATCTCCCATTGGCCATTTCTTTTGCATAAACAAAATCCTACGACTCAATAAGACTCTTTCCCTCCCTTCCTTATATTTCTTTACTGCATGAGCTGAGTAATTTTGACTGTTGATCACGAACCACATAGACGACCTCTTAATGTAATCAGCGCCTTCAGCTGAACTCTGAGACACCAATCGGTGATCTATAGTCTAATGCATTCATACAGTCATTTTAACAAACAATTCAGACTGATGAAAGAGGAAACTTTCTTAAAACTCTTTATCCAAACTCTAAACTTCAGGGTTGCATCCAGTATTCTTGGCAAAAGCGAACATGAATAAAACATCAAAGACGCCTTGAGTTAACTTCTTAAATGTTCAGGCTTGTGCAGCTCGTGTTTTGTCGAGGTCTGCTAAAAAGTTCAGACCTGTGCAGCCTTCTCAGCACTGTCAGGCTCAAGTTGCAGTGAAAGGACTTGCCACATCAACACAACATGTGGCCTGTTCCTTCAGCAAGTCGGCAAACGGGAGAGAGTACAGACCTGGAAGTCCCACAAACACACACATAGTGTGTCAACACACACACACACACGCGTCCATGTAGAGCCTCTATATGTTTCCATGCAGAAACACGTATGCGATACACGACAGACAAAACATACAGTAGCCTGGAGGAGCTGTTGGCGTTAGCAGCGTCCCACTCACGGGTGCCCTTTGTGTGTCTGTCCGTCATCGTCCACTTACTGTACGGATGGACAAATTAGCTGAGAGGTGGGGATGATGAGAGAAGAGCGGAGTGTGAGAGAGAGAGAGTGCAGGGAGACCGAAGTGAAGTGATGGCAGATGCTTTACTAATGACATCAGTGTGAAAGTTGTTTTAAAGCTTTCTGGAAATGGTTCCTGGGCTCAAAACAGTGAGTCTCTGCAGTGCACTGTGTGAAGTTCAGGCCTGCTGACACCTGTGAGGACAGTTTGTCCCTGAACATACAGAGATGCTGTATGCACTGAGCAGTTATCTCACTATACTTCTGTTACTGTTACAGGGAGATTTATGGGATTATACTGTTGTTCTCTTATTCTACCAAGCCACTGGAAGTGTTTAGAAATGTACAGTATGCGTTTAACCTTTAACTCACCATTGCTAAGTGCATATTTGTCCTATAAATGTCACAATTTGGTAAGTGACCTGACATTGAATCTGTTTTATGTGGTGAGACTTCAGTCTTAATGGATCTGTTCTAAAATCACTAATTTTCTTATTTATTTCAATTATGTTTTTTAGGGTGAACATCAGGTGTGAGCATTTCAACAACAAAGTGAATTTTCCCTACAATATTTTTTAATTTTTAAGGTTTTTGAGGAGGTAAAAGTGTCAAAGAAATATTAAGATTTACCTCCTTAGATTGACCTCCAAGGTTTGGAAAACACAATTTCTGAAGGATTCAGAAACTCATACTTATATGTACTTATATGTTTTAAAAGTATGTTCAGTGCTTAACGTTTTTTTTGCACAACTGGACACCGCAGATTTCAATATGGTCTGATGCTGCCCCCTGGAGGTGTACTGTATGTCTGCATGTGGTGTGTGTGTGTGTGTGTGTGTGTGTGTGTTCCTACTTTAGTCTGGAAGCAGCAGAAGAGCTGAGTCAGGTAAGGGTGTTTTCTGGCCAGGGCCAGGATCCGTTTCTCAGTCAGAGTGCAGTCCACGTCGTCGTCCTGCAGGATCACGTCCTTCTTCAGCACTTTGACAGCGTAAACCTCGTCGCTGCCTTTCAGCTCCGCCAGCATCACCTGATCACATGACACACAACAGTCAGAACACTGGAGAGAATTTCTTATCCCTCCTCTACCCTATTTCCCTCTTCCTTTTCTTCCTCTCTGTCTCTCATTGGACCGATTTTACTAACATAGAGGAAGCAGAATAAAGAAGAATAGAGTAGAAGAAAGAGAGAGGGATCGCAGCTGAAAATTTAAATCACAAATTGTGTACAAAAGTCTGAACTAACCTTTCCAAAGCTTCCTTTTCCCAGAACTTTGATGAACATAAAATCATGCAGGTGCATCCTCTTCATTTCAGGTACGCTATGACCTTTGACGTCTCCGTTCTCCTGGCTTCCTTCGCCCTCCAGTTTGGCGCCGCCTCCATCACCTCCTCCACCTCCATGACTGTCCGCCGTTACAGTAGCAACAGATGACGCGGAGGAGGAGGAGGAGAGGGGTTGTGTCTTGTGCTCCTCTCCTCGGTGGTCAAACGACAGAGCCTTCCGGATGTTCTCCAGCTCCTTCGCGTCTGTACAGAAATAAGAATAAGATGAGTTCTGGTGTGTTTGTTCATTTGGTTGTGTTGCACGCAGGCTGGAGTTCATGAACTTCTGCTACCCTGGTCACACGGTGAGGTGGGGGCAGACTTTGAGCGATCGTCTTCTGTCTTAGGCGTCACTGATAACGGCTGCGGGGGGTCCTGACCCTGAGGAAGCTGTTTAAAGACAAAATACCTCTGTCAACATCAACACAATCACCATCATCATCATCGTACTCTTTGTACTGTGTAGCAATATAACTTTTGTGGTGAAACTTTCTTATTCCGCTCGATCTTATCTTGATTTTATCTCTGCTCTTCTCTCTTTTAAGCAGCAGCCAGTTTACTTTTGGATGATGATTCACCTTTTTCCGTCTCTGGGCGCTGTTGGAGATCTTGTCTGGAGTGACTCCGAGGTCAGAGAGGACTTTGGCGATTCCTCTGGCGTCCACACCACAGTTAGGTGCTACGTTACTCTCACAGCGCCTGTGTACGTTCACTTTACACACTGAGACGCACACACATACACACAGTGGAAGACAGAGTTACAACTCTGGACAGGAAGACAGGAATGGTGTTTTTGTTTTGTTTCATTCGTCCATGTATGATAAAGACCCTGTGTTTGATTTGTACCTTTACACTGGAGTCCCTGACGCAGCAGGCCCCAGAGCAGAGACCCACAGTGGTCGCAGAAGGTGAGAACTTTAAAGTTGTGGATGCTGAACTTGTGCGGCACGTTGACACTGAACCTCTGAGAACCGACCGGCTGCAAGAGGCACAAAAGGACAATGAGACAAACCTGCAGGAGCCTGAAGATCTGCTGTGGCTGGAAAAAATGTGGGAATGTGAATGTTGTTATCTCTTATAATTTGTGGGTAATTTATGCCCATTATTGATAGTTATAGACAGTAAATGAGGAGTGAGAGAGAATGGGAATGATATGCAACAAAGGTCCTCTGCAGAACACAAACAGAGGATTCCCTCACACACCTATGGTATCTAATATTACTGTATTATGTAACAAACCAATTGCATAGAGAAAGACAGCCTTCTAAATGCTTTAAATGCTTACACACTTAAAAGTAATGTCTTTAGCTTTAAATGTGTATTTTTTATTTGCCTGCACTCCTCTTAACTGCAGCTTTAAATGGGTAACCACTGCAATGCCTCGCGCAGAGCCTGCTTGCTGTTTTGCAAAACATATTCAGCAGAAGAAGGGTTAAGAACGCAAAATGTTGCTGGGGATCGTAGTGCAGAGTGTTGTGGACAATATGGAAACAGGCAAGTAGTCTATAGAATATTAACAGAACATCAAAGTCATGCGGGGGGAAAAAGTATGTGACGGGTCTGATCTGGCCACACAGACGGTGGGTGGTGGAGGTCCCTTAAAGCAACAATCACCCCCCTGGAGTACCTGCAGGTCTGATCAGAGGAAAGTGAGTAATCAGACTGCTGGAAAGGTCTAAAATGTTTTGATATATTGATACTAATTATAATTGACTTGATTAATAGTCTTACTATTATAAAAGGTGCCCATTTTTTATTTCATTTGATCGTTTAAGATAGTAGCCAATGTCTGTCAAACTGTGTTGTATTATCTAATTAAAACAGCCCGTGGTTGTAGGTCAGTACCTCCCCGACTGTGTCATCCTGCTTCTTCATCCCTGCACACTTGGTAATGATCAGCTCATGGCAGCGCTTATGGACCACACAGGTACACACTGCAGGAGGAACACACACACGGACACATGAAACACATTTACATTACATAATTATATGTGCTTAAATCTCTCCAGTAGATCATTTTGACATAACATAAATTAAGATTTAGATATAGTGGACTAGAAGAATGTAAAGTTATGGCTTAAAAGTAACACCATCTTACCTTGACACTGGTAGCCTTGCTTTCCTAAGACACCCCTGAAGGTCAGAGAGAAACAGAAAATGTGTTGTAATCAATTCACACTGTATGTATAAAGTTTATTAGAACTGTGTTTTGTGTCCTAGTTAGCAAGGAAAGATTTTGTAAGACACAAGAGGAGATAAACAGCAAATGTGTTTCATTTATTATTAATGACGGGCAGTTATTAGCCAATTCTTGGCAAATCAAAAACATTTCACATCAGGATCAAATGTATTTTCCTGTTGGCCTACATAAAAATTTACACGTTGTTCCTGTGTATGGTGCAGTAATTTTGTTCCACCTCAGAACACCTGAACACTAGAGCACTCAAAGACAGTTTCCTTGTTCCTTGTTTCCCTGATTACACTTCAAACGGTCTCTCAGAGTGGAGCTGAAAGTGAGCGGAGCACAGAGGTCACATGGCTGCCATGTGAGTGACGCTAACACAGTTTGTTGGGATGGAAACAAACACAGCTGGCTTTGTTTATCACTCCACACTTCACAGCATCCACTGTGTCCACATGTAAACAAGGCAGCAGGTTAGTGGGAGAAATCAGGTTATGGCAGGAAATCGCAGAACACAAAAAAAAACAGTCACAGAGCAGGCTCTGCAGTTAGAAATGTGCGCGTCCTCACCAGATGAAGTCCCTGCAGTGGGAGCAGTAGGTGGGCTGTCTCAGGTAAGTGGCCATGAACTTGTGTCCGTTGACCTGGTGCACCCTCCGGCGGACGGCACCCTGACGCTTCCTGGGACGCATCCGCTGCCGAAACACACGCTCTTCATTTTCCGTGGAGACCGGCGCAGCTGCACACAAGCAAAATACAAAAAATTGTAAAATGAAATTTTATAGTAGGCTATATATATAGGATTAGGTTAGTATATAGTGTAAGTGTTGAAGCAAATATTTGTAACGCTGCAGGTGTCATTAAATTTTGTTGCTAGTTTCTGGCTTCACTGAAACAGTATGAAAAGATACACAAAGCTTCTTGAAATACTATTATTTATTTAATCTTAAAATGTATGAAGCTGCACGGTTTCTTCTTTCTGATGAAGCGGCAATCACACCATGTAACCACTAGATGGCAGTGACACTGCATGGATGAAAGCGGCTGAGGGTGTATTCAGTTATCGCTTTAGCACAGTCGCTCAGTCACACTGTGTCTTTGTCTCTCAATCTTTTTCGGCCTCTTTCTGTTTAATTACAGAGGGTTTTTCCCAGTGGAACAGCAGAGATTTCAATTACTGTCTAACCCTGTTTTAATCTCTCTCTCACACACACACACGTACCTGGGGTGAACAAGTGAGTGAGAGAAAGGGAGAGGCGTTGTTAATAAGGAAAAGTAAAGGGGTTGAGAAGAGACACTGAGAAGCAAATGGACACATACTCGGAAGGATGAGTATGTTTTGTGTGAGTCAGAAAACAAATTAACACGTCTAGTTGAACCAAAATAGACGAAAAGGTTTTGACGCCTGTTTTTCTTGAGTTAATTGTTGTTGGGTTAAGGTCTCGTCTTGTATATAAAAATGTACTGTAATCTACTGGGAAGTTCAGTAGAAATTTTCAGGAAAGGCTTAACTCAAAGATTATAAGAGGCTCAGTACAACATTAACTCAGATTAAATAGTGCTAGAGAACGATTTTTCAAAATCAAGCAAAGAGCACAGACAGTAACATGTTGTCAGGTTGAAGCAATGTTTGCTGCTGTAAGGTTCGACGTGGTGAAACAGCTTCAAGATGACGAAATAATCTTTAAATGTTGCGGCCTATAGAATGGTTTTAGACCCTGAGTGAGCACCAGGCCTCTAACTCTGGCGGCCACATTTGTTTGCCATCATCAAGCCACTGAGCAGCCGAGCTTCACAGAATCCCTTTCCCTCAGTAGACGTGATATGAGAACATCATCTGTCTTCAGTCTTACTTCATTAAGCCTTCTCCTACCTCAGATCAGGTAAGAAAGCTGAAATGACTCAGTATTTTTTTGGTGCAAACAGATAAATTAGCTGTAAAATTAGGAGTTTTATGTGACCACATCCCGACTTTATAAATTAGTAATCCTAGCTTTTATCATGCAATGATAAAATTCCTGTTAATTCAGAGTATGTCGTTGACCCACATGCAGCATGCAGATGCCTAAGAATGTCAGGTGGTCTTTACATCTCTCGGTCCTTCCAGAGCAAAACTTACTGAAAAAAACAACTTAAGCAGGAAATATAATAATCAAAAGGACAAACTCTTTACGCTCCACAACCTTTCCTCTAGCGCCACCCTCCAGATAAACTTTACATTTGGAGCTACTCTTCCGTTAAACCTCTGGGGACTCGTACATCCCTTTCTCCCGGTCATGTTCTGCCTGTCGCCACACTTACTCTTCGAGCCCCTTTGCTATTCGCCATCCCCATCGCCTAGCAACTGGTGACTGCTGCCTAGCAACAGTGTTAGACTCGGCGTCGTCCACTGGGGAGGGTTCGGGGGTGGCGGGGTTGGGGGGGAGTCTGTGATAGACATGCTGTTCCTCTGTGATGTCCTTATCACAACCCCTAAAGTTTGAAGTAAAGATTTCAATAGCTCAGAGCTGACAATAAGCACATTTACCTTTATAAGTAACAAGACTTTAAGGTCCAGTGTGTAATATTTAGGAGGATCTATTGACAGAAATGCAATACAATATCCATAACTATGTTTTCAGGGGTGTATAAAGACCTTACATAATGAACCGTTATGTTTTTATCACCTTAGAATGAGACATTTCATTCTACATACACCGCAGGTCCTCTTACATGGAAGACTCATGTTGCGTCGCCATGTTTCTACAGTAGCCCAAACGGACAAACTACTATACAGAATGCATTTTGTCACTAAGTTGAATATGTACGAAGAAGAAGAAGAGAAGAAATTTGGACAAATAGAGGAGCACACGTAATATTTAGTACAAGAGCCGACAGAGATTGTCAGGACCGTGCTTTGAAATGGAGGGGTGAGCGGTGACTGATGGTGCATTTGGTGGGTTAAATGCTCTAATAATGCTAATCCAACAAATCTTTGTAGTAGCGTCCATGTTGATTTCACATTCTGACTTAAAAGCACATGATCACACACTGAAGTTGGAAAAATGACTTTGCAACTCGGGAAATGGGACCATACGAGGAGAAGGTGAATGCACAATGAGCAGCTGGTTGCAATCTGCAATCCTCACCACTACGACATAACACAGTTGTTCTGGTCAGACAGAAAATACAGCTGAGATGGGAATCTGTAGTCATCAATCAAAGCATAAACAAAATCTAGATGAAAAGTTAAGCCATCACAATCCATCCTAAAAAGAACATGCATGTCCGTACCAAATTTAATGCCAATCCAACAGTTTTAAGTAAGTACGAGTAGTTCTCGCCATGTATAATTGATAGAGGCTAAAGGTATGTTAAAAAGAAAAAAATGGTACATGTGAACGGAGGCAGCTCAATTCACACATTAGTAACAAAAGGCAAGCATCTCTCCTGCATGTTCATTCAAATGAATCTTACAGTGTAACCACACTAATGATAATGCAACAACAGTGCTAAAACTGATATTCCGATATACAGAATGTAAATGCTCCGTACTTGTATAGCGCCTTTCTAGTCTTTTCGACCACTGGAAGCGCTTTTACACTACTTCTGCATTCACCATTCACAGAAACAGAAACTAACATTCACACACATTCATACACTGGGGGAACAGCCGCCAGGGGCATCAGTGTCTTGCCCAAGGACACTTTGACACGCAGCCTGGGGGAGCCGGGGATTGAACCGCCGACCTTCCGATTAACGGCCAACCCGCTCTACCTCCTGAGCCACATAAAAGCATAAACATAAACAAAGATTATCTCTAAGATTTGTTATGTGTAGTTATGAGACCTCACCAAGATAACATGACATAATGCATTTTTTACATTTATTCATTTGGCAGACGCTTTTATCCAAAGCGACTTACATTTGAGGAACACCATACAAGCACCAACAGAGCATCAAATACAACTGACAATACATAATAGTAAGAGCAGCAATAAATACTAGTAAGAGCTCATAGTACATATCACATCAATGGGGTAAATAGTTAGGAAAGGAAGTAAGAGTTAATAAAAAGTGCAATCAGAAGAAAAAAGTGCAATCAATACAAGATAATTGTAGGGAATAGAAGAAGAGCACAGGAAGTGCATGTTAGGAGTTAGGAGTTAGAGGTGTTATAAAAGGAAGTGTTCCTGGGAGAGAGAAGTTTTCAAGAGCTTCTTGAAGTTAGAGAGGGACGCCCCTGCTCTGATGGCGTGTGGTAGCTCGTTCCACCATCGTGGTGTCACAGATGAGAACAGCCGGGACTGGGATCGCTTTGTGTGAAGGGCTGGCAGAGCCAGGCGGCGTTCGTTGGAGGAGCGTAGAGGCCGAGAAGTAATGTAAGTTTGTATTATGGAGTTTAGGTAGATGGGTGCAGACCCAGTAGTCTGTATGCAAGCATTAGTGACTTGAACCTGATTCTGGAGGCCACGGGGAGCCAGTGGAGGTCACACAGTAATGGAGTGACGTTAGTCCATTTGGGCTGATCAAAAACCAGACTGCGATCTGCGACTGCTATGATCTGAACCATATCTAAGGGTTTCACCATACAAGCTGGAAGACCTGCTAGGGGGGCATTGCAATAGTCGAGGCGAGAGATAATCATGGCCTGTATCAGAAGCTGGGTGGCGTACTGAGTGAGGTAGGGCCTGATTTTTCTGATGTTGTATCGAGCAAAGCGGCATGACCGAGAGACAGCAGAGACATGGTCTGAAAAGGACAGCTGGTCATCAATCATGACACCCACGTTTCTCACCACCTTGGATGGAGTGATGGTTGAGGAGTCAATTTGTAGTTTTTTAATTTGTGGATTGATTGTTTGGCTGGAATGACCAAGACTAAAGTCTTAGAGAGGTTTAGTTGAAGGTAGCAGGCCTTCATCCATGCAGATATGTCCGAGATATCCGCGCAGGTGGGACGGTGGGATCGCCTGGCGGGAAGGATAGGTAGAGTTGTGTATCGTCTGCGTAGCAGTGGTAAGAGAAGCCGTGTGAGCGAATGATCGGCCCCAGTGAAGTGGTGTAAATTGAGAAGAGACAGGGCCCTAACACTGAGCCTTGGGGCACCCCTGTGGAGAGGCAGTGGGAGGAGGATAATTCTCCTTGCCACAGAACAATGTAGGAACGCCCAGAGAGGTAGGATTCGAACCACAGGAGTGCTTTACTCGAGATGCCCATTGCTGAGAAAACAGATAGCAGGATGCAGTTGCCCATTGCTGAGAGAGCGGATAGCAAGATGCAGTTTAAGAATAAACTTGTTTTATTGTAATAAATAGTAGTTTCAACAGAAGTAAAACTGATTATGTCAGCTGATTGCTGGGTTTTGTGGTAGATTTGTAGTTGCCACAAGGGGAGTTGCACACTGGTGCACTCGGGTGGACAAACTATCCAGCGACATCACTCATAACATGATACAAGGCTCAATCTCTCAGTTTCTTTTTTCTATGCACAATGTTTCTTACAAAGCTTCATTATATTCGAAGTATAACAGTCTCCCAGCTGATAACAAGAGCCAGAACAACATAAATATTTCACCTGCTTTTAGCAACAGCAGCAGTTTATCATCCTGTCCTGGTGACAGCAGGGCTTTGTGTGTGTGTGTGTGTGTGTGTGTGTGTGTGTGTGTGTGTGTGTGTGTGTGTGTGTGTGTGTGTGTGTGTGTGT
>JAPMOB010250559.1:0-10341 GCA_029875015.1 Lepomis gibbosus | reverse complement strand
ACTGGGGGAATAAATCAGCTGAGAAGGAGAAACATTTTCTTTCTGCAGCCGGTGGAGTCGCCCCCTGCTGGCTGCTGGAGGGGACGCAGGTTTAAGGGACTTGCGCATTGGCTTCACTTGTGAGAGTCGCTTGAATGCTCTCAGCCCCAGCGTCCAACACAAGCCCACATGGCGGCTCTTCTCATCGACATCAACGGTTTAATCGACTGTTAGGAGGCGGGGCTACTGTTCAGTTACATCACACACATAAAAAATGAGAAACACCGAGAAAATCCGTTTCAGTGACTCCAAGTGTGACTGTAGATGTTCTGTCTGTACACAAATTGAAATGGATTTATGGAGAAACTGTGCATACTGAAGCTCCACATGCACGTCATCTTACAGGAGTTCTGAAAATAATTCAAAAGAAGGTTGATAGTGAAAAGCATGCGCCCCATGGTGCCCTGCTGGCTGTTTAGTCTACCGTGTTATATGTTGCTGCTCATCTCATTAAAGCTTTGTACACACACAGGAGGAAACAGGAGCAAACATCTGTAAATGCTGTTACCAAAAGTTGTGCACCAGTCTTTGGGCTTTTATGTTAGATCTCCATGAGAGAGCAGCTGCTCTTCCTCGGGTCTCCACTAGAAACATTATCAAAGCACACACGAAACCAGAACAACCCGAACATCGGGGGAGGAAGCTTTCCACTGAGAAAATGTTGAAAGCCACAAACGTGCAAAATGTCTTCACACTGAACGCAACCCCGGCTCATCACCGTGCCGTGTCTGCAGCACCATGAAATGGTAGACGTCCCACAGCGACTGAACATCACTGTGTGAAATTGGCTTCCAGTCTAATAACGGAGAACAGATCCCATTTCTGTGTCGGTGTGTTACTGCGAGGAAAGTTATATACCGCAGCTTTGAAAACAAAAGAGGTGAAACAATGAGTCTATTTAAAGGTGGAGGAGCAGAGGGAGGGAGGGCTATACAATTTAGGAGAGCACGTGCTTTAAATCGAAGAGAAACATCTGTAGTTGGCGCCTTATTTCAGCCACGCAGACGCCGCTCATAGTGGCGTGTTTGCTTATTAGCTAATACGATGCGGTGTTCACGCCGTTTCTCTGGGAAGCTGCTTATTTTGACTTCCCGATAACCCGAGAAGACAAAAGCTTTTCCAAAGCACAGCGGATTTTTACCGCCCTAACGAGAAACCTGGATATGAAGTATTCATCTGGAATTAAGAAACAGACATAATTTACAGACGGTGGAAGAAAGCCAGACAGCGGAGGGTAATAAAGAGAAAAAGGCAGAGAGGTGGAGGTGAAGGCACGCGCTCAGTTTATAGTGATGAAAAAACTGCAGCAGAAAAAATATGCATCTCTGAGCAAAACTGTCTAAGAGGTGACCTTGAGAAAGTAATGAGTGGGCGGACGGTGAAAAAGGTGAATAGAGTGATAAAGGCAGAGACTCTTGTACAAGTAGAACAGATGGGGGTTGAGCTGAGGCGGGACGCAGTGCTCGACATTCATCGGTATGGAGGACAGCACCCTCATGAGTAGCCTACCTGCTCCCCTCCTCCATACCTGAAAACATAATTCCACCACCACCACCACCACCACAGCTGGCAGTTATAAATCTGTCTGCAGAGACACGAGTGAATCTCTGGACTGCTGATTTTTGTTTGCCATCTTTCACAAAAAAAAACATTTAAAAAAGAAAATTGTGCCATTCTCCACTTCCTGTAAAGCTTTTTTCCATCCGCCCTCCTCCACATTATCCTTGAATTTCCTCCTCGTACGACTCTGCAGTTATGAGTTTTGTCACCGTTACCGATGAGGTCACTTTCTCATGACATCTTAAGTTAGGGGAAAAGTTCAGACTTATTGCCGTTGGCACACCCACCGCAAACTTTATTGTTCTTGCTGTTGTAATGATTCAAACGCAGCTGGTCAGGGCAGATATTTATGTAAGGAGCTCCTACCTGAGGACAAGGAAATGTCTTCCTTACAGAGAGCACACAGCACTAAATCCACAGCGACATTCTTAGGTTGTGCTGTGTGTGCACGCTGATGCAGTTTCAAAAAGACCACCAGCCAATTCAACTGCAAAACAGAACCATAATAACAGCAACACAACACCTAAAGTATATAATGTGTGCATTTAATTATACAGCTATAAACATGCCTCTGTCATTATTCCACGATGTGAGAAGTCAACCGCAGCGACACGATATTCTTTGGGTGTATTTTTGGCTTCAGTGTAGAAATAAAATCCTGGATACCAGATAATTATAATCATTGCTCTCTCACAATAAGCCTCTGCCGCAGCAAACAAAGGAGGAGACCGTTTTAAATCACATATTTCTCCCCCTTGCTTTGCTATTTTTCACAAAGCAAAAACAAAAGATTTCTGCATCTCTGCCACTAATTCGTCTTCCCTTTCATCTTTCTGTCCTCTTCATGCTCTGCGGTTTCTATGCACAGCTTCATAATTGCCCCTCACGCCAACGAGGATTCCAGTTATTGCGTCAGATGAACAGTTTGCTTTGAAAAGGCTTGACCCCCGTAATCAATCTGGATCATATCCTTTGTGTTTATACAGGCACTGGGAACTGGATCGCAGTGGGATTGTCAGGGTTTTAGCTGAAGTCCTGAGGTTTCCTGGCACAACCTCATCTCCCTAAATGGAGTGGACTAAAAGAAAACCTGTCGAATTCTCTTATTTATTCAGTTCATTGTCTTTAAATCACCCCCACATGAGGACAAGTTAGGAAAGGACGTGACCTCGTTGGTAGCAGCTTATTACGGCAGTGTTGTGCTGAAACGGTCATGCGCCTGCTTTGGATCTAGTTATCTAAATCAGAATAAGGACGTCAGCCGACACGTCAGGTACACTTCATGTTCTTCAGCTGCTCAGTCCACCAGGAGCTGCTGCTGGGTCCCGTATTTCTATTTTGAAATAAAAAACCTTATTTGCTTTGTTTACGAGAACGAGATGAGAAAATCGATACCAGTCTCATGTCTGCACGCTCAATATGAAGCTGGGTAGCTTAGCTTAGCATTGAGCCTGGAAACCAAGGGTAGGCCGAAAGCTAGCCGTTTCCCCTGTGTTTCCAGAGTTAAGCTAAGCTAACTGTCTGCTGGCTCTTGGTCCACTTTTTTTTAATCATATCATAGCAACCTGGTTTGTAAGCTCAGGTTAAAGCTTTCATCAAAAAGTGGTCTTAAAGGGATACTATGCGATTCTGCAGAGAGTTTGTTGATAAACAAACTCATGAATGCGCATTGCCATGGTAACCAGTTAAGTTGATGATACACGGGGCAACTTTTTGAGCAATCTTGCTGGGCAATCTTGCTCGTGCTAAGTCTGACTATGTTTTCAATGGATAGCGGCGGGACGGGGTGGGTCGGTGGAAGAAGGGAATTAAGGTAGTAATCTTTACTCATTACCATTGACGGCAACATTGCCCAGCACCGTTGCTCTAAAAGTTGCTCCATGTATCATCAGCTTAGTATATAGAAATAATTTGTACGAAAATAGTGACTGAACAGGAAAGAACAGGAGCGACTGTTTATCTCCAGGGCCAAAGTCAGTGCTAACTCTGGGGCTAACCTCCTTCACTCTTTATTCAACAGTAGGCAGCAACACACAGGAGCTCCTCTTTAGTCCTGAGAAGCTGCCGTCTTCATTCACCAGACTGTGTAACTTCTACTGAACAAGATGCTGACCGGTTTCTCACTATTCACCAGGCCTCTGTTCACACACTCGCTCCGTCTATTCATCCTCCACCGCACACACACTGACCGCTGCACCAAAGCTAACCAGCTGGGATCTTCACAAACATGACAACAGACAGACAACACTGTAATAATGAACCTGTAGTTTATGTGGAACAGAAACCATATGGGATCTTAGTCCCCTAGTGAAATGGTTATGTAAATCTGTGTGTCATCTGCATAATTATGGTAACATATTTCCTTGCTTTCTATAATCTGAGCCAGTGGCAGCACATATGTTAAACAGAAGAGGCCCCAGAATGGAGCCTTGGGGAACTCCACATGTCATTTTTGTCAGCTCAGATGTGTAATTACCTATAGACACAAAGTAGTCCCTGTCCTTTAGGTACGATTTAAACCAGTTTAGTACTTTGCCAGAAACTCCCACTCAGTTTGCCAGTGTGTCTAGAAAAATGTTGCTGTCGACTGTGTTGAATGTAGCACTGAGATCCAATAATACTAAGACTGAAATTCTGCCACTGTCTGTGTTTCAATGGACATCACTAAAGACCTTAACAAGAGCCGTCTCAGTCAAAATCCTGACTGAAGACATCAAAACAGATGTTTAGTGCCAAGAAGTTGTTTAGCATTTGAAAGACTTTCCTTGAAACCGGGATGTTTGATTTGGCTTAATGACATGAATGTAGTTTTCAGGGCCTGTGGGAAGACACATGTTGACAGTTTGCAGAAGATCTGAGGCCATGCAGTAAGAATTTTTTTTTGAAAAAGCCTGTGGGAAGAATATCAAGGCAGCAGTAGGAGGGATTTAAAGATGTTGTACACTGTCCCCAAGGTTTTTATGGGTGACAGAATCAAATGGTGTCATGCTATTTGAATTAATTGTAAGTGGACACACAGGGACAACAGATATCATGTACCTGACATGGAGGCACTGACTGCTCATCTAATGTTTTACATTTTGTCCATAAAGTAGGAGGCAGACTCATTGCAGGGCTTGTTAGCCCTTGGAATGCCTTGCATTCCTCAATTCTAAAGTCTTTCTTTTTAGATGTCATAATGAACCTGGAGATTTGTTACGCCACGTGCTCAGTTCTTTGACACTCTTTGTTCTATTCGAACCAGCGTGAGGAAAAAGCCTGAATGAATGTTTCACTGGTGTTTTCAGTGATATGCCGTTTTGTTGTTGTTTACCTTTGTTTGAACGTTTGTGTGCTCGGAGACCGCACTCTGAAAGCAAACACAGGAGTGATCAGAGAAAGCAACATCAGTCACCACAAAGTCCAGAGCGTGCTCTCTTATTGTGTTTGGGCCCCGTCACATGACTCAGTCCATAGTTATCAAGAAAAACAGCACAGTTCCTCAGTCCCTCTGTCCTGGGAATTGCCAACATAGACGTTAAAATCACCAACAATAACTACACAGTCAAAGTCATCAAAAAAGGTTGCACAGTATTTAGGTGGCCTAGATGCTTGCATTGGGAGCGTCATTAAAAAATGGCAGCTCTACCTTCTTATGCGCTCTGGCTTCACTCATAAAGCTGCTCAACGAGCACAGCTGCACTGTTATCTCAGTCTAACCAAGATGTGCTTGATGATAAAACCATTCATCAAAAATGTTTTTCCTGCCAAAGAACTGACGTTAACGGAGCTAAATTTAGTGAGTTAAAAGCATTACCTGCCCCATTTTTTTTAACAACAGGCTCTGGCTGAGAAGGAAATGATGCTAAATTTGAATAATATGTTGAGTGTTTACTGTTTTTTAGCAGATTCACTATTTCTGTTGCCTCTTGGCTTGCTGACTGGACCCAGCACCAGTTAGAGCTAAGATGCTTTGTTTTTATTAGGTTGGGGAAACAGAGGGATGACTCTGACGCCGTTGTTGGGGGGATGTAACTGTGACAAATGCTTCAAAACTGGCCAAAGACTTAAGGCCAATGGTGGAAGTGGAAACGGAGTTCAAGTTCAGGTTCATCTTTACTTACATAGCACATTTAAAAACTACCCTATTTGACCAAAGTGCTTTCAGGATACACAATAAATCTACAGGACAAAAACAGAAGAAAAGGTCACTGTCAATACTCAACGTCTTGTTAGCCAGCGATCTAACATTACTCAGAGCCAAACGAAGAGTGTGATCCTCACTGGCCAAGGCGCCAGTGATGAGGAGGCCGCATCAGCAGGTTGGCCTTGGAGGTAACCGTCAAGCCGGGCAAAAATGGGCCAGAAACACCGGCCTCGCACCTCCAGCAAAACAATCCTTTCGAGGAATCGCTTAAGCCTAGTTTGCAATGCGCGATTTTTAGCGCGATTCGCCGCTCTGCAAGTTTGCCGACCACCAGGCTGTGATAAACACTAAATATTTTGTCTTTAAATCAAAGTCATGGATGGTATTGTGTCTCCGGGCTCTTTGGATCACTGAAATCAATCTTAGACACCTGCGGCGTCATGTTTTGGGCCTGAATGATGGTCAAAGAGCTGGTAGGCCCCTTTAGGGTCCCTGAAGGTGTGAAAATGACCTCTGCAAAGTATATAGAGTTTCTGACTGACCACTTCCTTCCATGGTACAAAAAGAAGAACCGTGCATTCCAGCAAAATCATATTCAAGCATGACAATGCACCATCTCATGCTGCAAAAAATACCTCTGTGTCACTGGCTCCTATGGGCATAAAAGGAGAGAACTCATGGTGTGGCCCTTCCCCTGACCTCAATCCTATTGAGAACCTTTGGAGGATCCTATAAAAGATATGAGGGTGGGAGGCAGTTTGCATCAAAAAAGCAGCTCTGGGAGGCTATTCTGACATCCTGCAAAGAAATTTTAGTTTAATGGATCCAAGAATTGTGACGGTGACATCAAAGAGGGGATCCTATGTTGACATGGAACTTGCCCTGTTAAGATGTGTTTGATTTAAATCGCATTGATTTCAGTAAATATGATCTCCTTATGCTGAATATTCAACAAATGACCGTTTTCATTTCTTTGCAACCTATAAAATGTTTTCAAACTCTGCTGTGCATAATAATATGGAACAGTGCATTTTCAGTTTTTTAGTTTTGAAAAAAATACTGTTTTCGTTGGGTGGTTTGTTCAATGAAATTCGACTTACACCCTAAAAGTTGGTGACTTGAAAATTATACTGACTGTCATTTGCATCGACTATGCAGGAAAATCAGTGTAAAATATAATTTGCATAATAATTGGAACGCGGTGTGTAATAAACAGCTGTTTCTTGTGCAGGTTCACATAATTTCACGTTTAAAATTTCACGTGTTTTCTTGACAAAACGTGGTTTGGAGACCGACGTCGGGTGAGTCGTTTGCGTAGTGTGAGACCTCCTGTCACCGATCTATGTGAACGGCACGCCGATCAGCCGAGGCTGAAAGTCGTGCACGAGGCGTTACTCTCCGCTTTAATTCAGTCATTCCTTTATTGGACATTAGCCTGGTATTAAATTCCATTTTGCAAAACAACACGATGAATATCTTTTTGCTTTTATCGATGTCTTCTATTCCGGATGCACTACCGTGGGGTAGAGCGGCCGTCAACTTATCAGAAGGTCGGCGGTTCGATCCCCGGCTCCCCCAGTCTGCTTGTCGAAGTGTCCTTGGGTAAGACACTGACAGCCATCACATTGCTCCTGATGGCTGTAGCATCGGTGTGTGAATGAGGTTCTGTTTCTGGTGAGCAGCTGGCGTCAGTGTATGAATGTGACGTAGTGTGAAGCGCTTTGAGTGGTCGAAAAGACTAGCAGGGCGCTTTACAAATACAAACCATTTATCTTTTCTTTGAATAAACATTAATACAATCTAGATGGGGGTAAAACAGAACAGGATTAACGCTTTACTAAACAGTGGCATTACGGCATCCGTCTATCAGAAATGACCTGTTAACAAGCCCTTGATGACCTTTATGTGAAACAGGTAGAAGCACCAGATGTTAATGCTGCAGCCTTGCGTGGTGGTTATTGTGAGATCTGAAAGAAAAGCACTTTTCTTTTATTCAGACCTTGTCAGGGGGTCCTTCGATTCTGCCCCCCCCAAACCCCACAATGATTTTCTGAAAGCTGCTCATCGTTCCTTTCGTCATCGCAGCGGCTTTTTACCACCGCCGGTTCTGTGCGCGGCGGAGGAGAAGCAGAAAGGTCACGGCCGCGATATCCCACTGAAACTCCGTGTGTGGGAGCTCTGCCCGGCCGTGTTCACACTCTGCTGGCCTCTTTTCACACAATACAGACGCGGCGCCACCCTCACAGCCGCGGAAATGTCAAAACGTCTTCTCCACATGTGTGGGCGAGCGCAGGGAGGATGTGTGTGAAGAGGTGTTGAGAGACAGACGGAGAATTCAGTAACGCCGAAGAAAGCAGCGAGAGGAGGAGGAGGCAGTTTATGAGTGACACGCACGCTCATGTTATCTTCCTGCCTTCACACATTATTTAAACGCTTTAATTAGTCAGTCAAAGTAAGAACCCACCTGGGGAAACGCTTAGATATCATCAGTTTGTAATTTGAGTAATGAAGCTAGAACCCCTTTGATGAACCTGCACAGGATCTCTGCCTGCGTTATCCATTCAGGGTCCTCGTGCACTAAACACAACCTGTTGTGGATGCATTGCATGCTGGTCTATTTCTGCTGCTGAGGGTGGTTAAAAGATTTACTTAGCAAAACATACTGGCACTGAGGTTCAGGTGAAGTCTTGCATGGACGCAAGAACCACTTGAAATCAATCAGTACAGCATGAAAAATGAACACTCACTAAAATTCAATAACGCTCTAATCTATAAACACTCAATCCCGCTAGTAAAATCTTTATTTATTATAAGACCATGACGACAGGAGGGAACACAGTTGTACTGAGGAAAAAACAAGCTCTGTCCTGTGTCGGGGAACCAGAGGGTCGCTGGTCTGAGTCCATAAACAAAGCCTGAAAAGGCAATAGAAAACATGCGGTAAGTGTTTGAAATGGTGCATCAGTAGCGTTGGTGAGCGGAAGACTGAAAGTGTTGATGGATTAAGAAAAGAGCAACTAAATTAAACGAAATAAACCATGTGGTGCAAAAAAGCCAGCGATGGAGCAGGAGAGATAAAGAATGGATGGACTGACCAGGTGCACTGAAACAAACCCCGCCTGGCAGGAAGCCGTCGCAATTAACATTTGGCATTTAGTACAGCCGCTAGCATCGGCAGCACGTTAGCAGAGATAGAGCTGCAATTTGTTGCTCTTCCAGGGTTTTTAAATGACCCTCTGAGAACAGAAATAGCTGCCATTAGCTCCCGACTGCTGGCTGATAGTGACAGAAAGAGGGAAAACACGGATCCTTCAGAGGATGGCTAATGGCCGAAAGATCATTCTCATCAAACAGCTGACCCTTGTGTTATTTTCTCTTGTATTGAGAAAACCTTCTGGGGTGTTTCAGAAATCTACCGTACATCAAAAATGTCAATATTAAACCTATTTAATTCTGTGAGAAAATGACATGAATTAAGCGTATAGTTATATAAACCTGCAGCATACCAGCATGTTCTGCGTCACATCAGACGGTGGTACATCGACAGTAATTTGCACGGCCACATTAAAATAGGTGGTGCTGAATCCTGAGGAAGTGAAGGGCCGGACTACAAACGAGCTCTTTTCAGTTCAGAGCAGAGTTTTCTGTGGGAGATGGGAACTAACTTTGGGCTTTTTCACCTGTTACAGCACAAAAAAAGTTTATAACTCAATAAAGGAGAGGGGGGTTGATACGCTATATTATATATATTATTCATATCAGCTGATAAATCTAGTCATGCAAACGACCTCCGGTTAACGTCCTGGTAACTGTTCAGTGAACACTTAGCCGATATATATTTCAGCGAAGTCCCAGACGGCGAGGATCAGTCTCTCATCCATCTTCTATTTGTGAGGCATGAATAACCACCAAGATGCACAAAACTTTTGTGGTACATGTGTCATCCCAAGACACACAAAAAAGCCTCTTGGAGCCAAACTTAAATTAAACGGGAAGTCAGCCATTTTGATATGAATGTGCAATTACAGCCCATTTATGACCTTTTACAAGGTCCCTACTTTAACAAACTCCTCCAAGGGAATGACTTGGATTGACTCAAATTTCTGCTGTGCCTTCTAAAGGGCATTGACGACGAAAAGTCTGCGAGTTTTCGTCAATGAGAACAGGAAGTTATGTGACCTAAGTGTACATGCTCCGATCTGTAACAATCTTTACATGGTCGATAACAGTCCTGTCCTGAACACATCTACATGAAAATATTCACTCAACATCATAGCACCACCCACTGGTAAAAGGAAGTAAGCTGTTTCTGACAAAACGTAGCCGCCTCACACCTCGACGCGCTACACGTGCACGAGTGCCCGCCCAACGCTGCTTGCAACTTTAATTTTGTATGTTACCCATAGACTGTGTGAGTTCCGTACCGGACATGACGTTTGGGTGGTGATGGCGCAGTGGATAAGACGCCTGCCTTTGATGTGAGAGACCCGGGTTCAATCCCCCACTGTGACCCATCCAGCATTGTGTCCCTGGGCAAGACACTTAAAGGAACACTCCGACTTTTTGGGACTTTAGCCTATTCACCTTATCCCCCAGAGTTAGATAAGTCCATACAT
>JAPMOB010250555.1:0-13401 GCA_029875015.1 Lepomis gibbosus | reverse complement strand
CACACACACACACACACACACACACACACACACACACAATTTTAGGTTTTAAGTCAAGTTCTGACTGAATGGATGTGTCACAGCTATTCTTTGAGGTCCAGTGTTTTTCTGTTTTTCTGATCTGGCATCTGATAAAGAGCATCTGTTGTTGTTGTTATTATCATTATTATTAATAATATCACAACACAGCAGTGATGTGAAATTAAAGTAATTTTAAGATATGCCACTTTAGGGCTGGGCAATAAAATGATAATAATTATTTATTTGTCCTCAATAACAATAAAACAAATGTTCAATAAATGTTTGATTTAATTAATTTGAATCATAAACAAATTAGTGCCTATCTTTTCTATTAAGAGTTTTATTTTGTTGAGGAAAAGGGGCTGAAAAAAGATTTTTTCTCATGCATATATGTTGAAAAAAGAAGATTTTATCATAATAGTTTTGGATGTTCTGCCTCAGATTTGTAAAGAGATCCACAGTTTGGCCTCAAATGTTCGTTCTGACCATAAAGAAAGATTTGAAAACCGTCAGTTTCCTCAGCTTTCACTCAGGTGCAAAAATCAGCCTTTAAACTTTTACATTTATTCATTTAGCTGACGCTTTTTATTCAAAGCGACATGCCAAAGGTCACACTAGGGGTTAAGAGTTTTACTCAGAGATGTGTCACAGTGGGAATCGAACCCGGTTCTGTCACACCGAAGGCATGTGTCTTGACATTTATTGTGGAATTTTTTTTATCATAATAACACTTTTGGTCATATCACCCAGCCCAGTGTTACTGTTTTCTGCTGTGCTTCATGTGTCTCTTTATTAGAATGAGTTTTTAATAAAATTGAAATATTAAGGAGACAGTGATTATCGATAAATTAGTTGTTAGATTAATGGACTAATAAAAAAACAATTGCTAGAATAATCCAGTGTCCAGTGTCATGTTGCCTTGACTCAACTACTGTTTTTTATATTTTTTATTTTACACCACAGCCTCATCGACCTAAAGCAACTTAGTTTTTTAATTTGTTTCAACATTAGAAAAGTTGGCTTGTAAAGCCTCTGGTCTGCCTTCTGACATGTCCCTTTAACCGCTGTGATGGTACACTTGATATGTGACATCGCTGTGTGTTTGTTTGTGTGGAGTTGCATCATGTTTTTGTGGTGGTGTCTCACCTCCACAGGCTCAGCCTCTTTCTGTGCTTGGTTGTTATTGGTCATCTCTGTGACATACTGTTCAGCCAGTCTGTAATCACAGTGTGAGCGTCCTGTACTCTGTCAGGTGAAAGAGAGAAGAAAACAGAACGGGTTCAAAGTCTGCAGTGGAATGCTGACCATGTCGGTGCAGCTGTCCACTTCTAAATTCATGTTGTAATTACTTTGGAAAGTATCAAGTAAGAGCTCACTTGGAGCGTCTTGAATGGATTTTGGCGTAAGAGCTTTGCGGATTAGGAATTAGTTGAGGAATTTGCTGTTGTAGCAGAGTGAGGTGTGATTTCCTGTAGAGGGAGGAGGGATGGGCGGCTGCAGTCAGAATGGCTTAACAATTAGATGGCAAATCTATTGCTCTGCTTATAAAAAGGGAAGAGCAGTGATAAGGGAACAGGTTTGTCTGTTAGTGAACCACGAAAACAAACATTTGCAGCACGTAAATTCCCATCAAACTGTGTCATACTCAACAAACCTGTTCATTTACAATCCTGTACGTAGGTGCCTGAAGCGCTGAGTCAGCAGAAGAGTCTCAAACTCAAAGATGAAGAAGCTGAAGAAGTGGCCGAGCAGAATGCTCTCTTTGTTTGTTTTTTCGCTCTTCCTGTTGACCCCCGGCTCCCCGCACACAGGCTCCTCATTCACATTACTGTGTCAACACGGACAGCAGAGCTCAGTGCGAGCTGATACAGCTCCGTGGTGTCTTCATGTTGTTGCTGTTCTCCTCAGGCTCAGCTATGAAACTATGACTGTGATTCACACTGTGGGGAGTTATGCTTTACAAAGACATGGTAGGACCTTTCCAAGTGAGTCGTTTTCTGAGACTCTGGAGCCACAGAAGACATTCTCAGTGTTTCACAGCCTACTAATCATGTATAAAATGGGTGGAGTGCTCCTTTAATTGATTGGTCAACTAGTAGAACATTAGTTGGCTAAATCTTATTATCAGTTAATCTTGTTTTAGTAATCGTCATTTTTAAAGCAAACATTCCAAACATGTATTGTTTCCAACGTCTTATTTGACCAAACTAAAGTCTGTAGACCGACTCATCACCGTTCCAGATGAGACAGATGTGCTGTCTGCGAATGATGCGTCTCCTGTAGGGGTGGGAATCACCAGCGGACCCACGATATTTTCACGATACTTATGTCACGATACGATATCATTGCGCTTTTAAACATATCACGATATATTGCAATTTATTACTTTTTTTCCATCTTCAAATTGTTTCCCCAAAGGAAAACTCTTTTTCTCGTGGACTGAAGAAGCAACTGATTTTATTATTTTGGTAACAAAAAGTAAAATTCTCATGTGTAATTCATATAATAAAAGATCGATACTTGACCTCCATGTATCGATACAATATTGCCACAGAGAATATTGTGATACTATGTTGTATCGATTTCCCCCCTCCACCCCTAGTCTTCTGAGGTGCAGTCGTTTGTGTAGAAGGAGAAGAGCAGTGGGGAGAGCACACAGCCCTGGGGGGCGCCAGTGCTAATTGTTTGGTTGCTGGATCTGGATGTGTGGTATTAAACACACTGGATCCTTGCATATGTCCCTGGAGAGTTGGGGTGTTGCAGGGTGTAGTGCAGTCCCATGCTGACTGCATCATCCACTGATCTGTTTGCCCGGCGGGGGGGTCAAGCAATATCCTTCAGGTAGATCAACACCAGCCTTTCAAAGTACTTCATACATGTCAGGGCGACAGGCCTGTAGTCATTTAATCCTGAGACAGAGCCTTTTTGGAGACCAGGATGATTGTGGAGCATTTGAAGTTGGAGGGAACTTCACAACTGATGTGAAATTTCACAGTGTCAGTGAGTTCTTCCAGGTCTGTGGCTGCAGCCTCAAAACCAGTCCAATCAGTGCCGTCAAAGTAATTTCTGCTGTGATTCCAGCTGTGCCTCACAGGTCTATCTTCTCACAGTCTTGACCACAGGCTTAGCAGATTTTAATTTCTGTCTGGAGGTCGGGAGAAAATGAACCATACTGGATGATCAAGTGATCAGAGAGTTCCAAGGCTGCACAGGGAACAGAGCGATAAGTGTCCCTTAAAATGGTGTAGCAGTGGTCTAGTGTAGTCGTGTCACATCGCCACGCTGCTGAAGAAAGCTCAGAAATGACTGTATTTCTTAAGGAAGCTTAAGAAGGCCAAATTCCCGCGCCAAGTTCTTGTCAGCTTTTACCGAGGAGCAATAGAAAGCAAACAGGAAGCATCTCTAACTGGCATGGGATATGCACGGCCCAGGAACGGGTGATTAAAACTGCTCAGAAGATCAATGGTACCCATGTCCTGAGCATCAGTGAGGAGAGGTGCCTATGCAGAGCCCAAAGGATACTAAAGGACAGTACCCACCCAGCCACAGCCTGTTCACCCTGCTGCCTTCTGGGAAGAGATATAAGTTTCTGCTGCTGCACCACCAGACTGCAGAGCAGGCTATCCGACAATTAAACTCTAATTCATCCTCAGCACTGCTCCAGTGATGATAGTTTATTTCTGTTTACCATTTTTTATAATTGAATATATATTAATGTATATTATCTGACATGTCGCAGAAGGTAGTTAAAACACAATTTCACTCTATAACTTGTTTTATTGTGACAATAAACCTGCCTACCTACCTAGTATTCCCAGCAAATGATTTAATCCCTGCAGGTAAAGTGAGCAGATACAGAAATCTGTATTTGTTCTGTTGAGGAGCAGTAGTTCATCCATCTTGTTTGCTAGAGAGCGAACATTAGTGAGGTGTATTGACGGCACCACAGTACGAAATTCTCCCTGTCTCAGTCTTTACAAGTGCTGTGGCTCGCTTCCCACGCTGTCTCCGCCAAATCCCATAGAGAGCTGCTGCTCCTCCAACTAACAACTCTATGAAAGTCTCAGGTCTAAAGAAAAACGGTGGTATGGTGCGAGCAATGGGAAGTCCAAAGTTTAAAAGCTCTTCTCTGGTAAACGTGACCAGAGAGGAACAGCAGAAAACAGAACAAATAAACAAAAACAAAACAAGTACTAGAGAGCTGAGAACAGAGACTGTCTCAGCTTGATCTTGGAGCTATGAAGGAGCTCTGGTATAGTTCTACAGTCATGGAACACTTTGCTGTTTACCTCTTCTTTACTCTGTCCTGTCACCCAACACAGGTGAATGTAGGCAAGATGGATTCTCCCATAGAGAAGTGGAATCTTATCATAGGCAACCTGGCACTGAAGCAGGTAAACACACACACACACACACAGCTGCTGCCTTGAATACCTTGAATAATCTACTCACATGTTCAGCTAATGTTGCTCTTTTATTAAAAATGAATCAATACAACAATGATTGTTTAAATTATCCCACAATTTTGATATTTTTTTATTAACTTCTACACAAATATGCTTAAGATGTTCCTTTTCAGTCCGAAAGCAGTTTTTAGAGGCACCTTTTCTGATTTGCCATTAAAATAATCCTATTGAATGGTATTTATGAAACACTGTGGTTATTATATGGCATGTAATGTTGTTGATAAACGTTACCACTACCATATCTGGTAATTGGCTCTTCCCAGGTAGGCATTCACTCAGACTGTTTTATTGTTAGCTGTTTGCTAAGTAAGAGCTCTGCTAATCATCTACCCACACTGATAAACACCATAACACACGCAATATCATAGTGTTTTGACCTGATACATTCGATCTGTCAGAAGGGAGTGTTATGGAATGGACTGGAAAAATCTACCTGAAAATGATGTTAATTTCAGTTTCCGGAAGTAACCTTTTACTTATCCTGTAATCACTGTTTGCCTGTTTTGCTTTCTCTAATCAATGCAAGAGCACAATAGTAAATGCCTCTCTCCTCCAGCTTCAGGCCACTGTGGTGGGGTTCCTGGCTGCTGTAGCAGCCGTGGTTCTGGGTTGGATTCCGGAGGGGAAGTTCCAGATGAGCCACGCTGTGCTTCTCTGCTCCAGCAGCGTGGCCACGGCCTTCATAGCCTCCCTGCTGCAGGGTAAACACAGACAGACACACACACTGACAGCTGAGCACCACAGTTTAAAATAAGCTGTTACCGTCGCTGTGGAGAAGCTTCTGTCCTCTTCAGTCTAATCTCACATGCTAGTTAGGATCACAAAAGCACTTATTTGTTGCTGACAGACTGTGCTTATAATAATGTCTAAATGTCTGTAATGTGATGACCGTGCTCCACCCTTCTTGTGTCATGTTCAGGTATCATCATGGTGGGTGTAATTGTGGGTTCAAAGAAGACGGGCATCAACCCAGACAACGTAGCCACACCAATTGCCGCCAGTTTTGGTGACCTCATAACCTTGGCGATCCTGGCCTGGATAAGCCAGGGCCTCTACAAGTGCCTGGGTAGGTAAACAGCTATGAGTACATAAGGAGTGGCAAATAATGTTCCGTGAAGAGCCAACAGTGCAGGCTTAGTTTTATTTTTTTACAACCGGAGACTTCAATAGTGATTTTACTGATGATCCCCTCTTCTGCTCTGAAGGAGTGCCATCAGTAGGAGAAATCTTGGTTAGAATGAGAACCAGACTCTTGGCTCTCTTTGGCACATGATTGGCCACGCTTGGGCTAGATAATAAAATATGACATAAAATCAGAAGCTCTGTCCCAGTTTCATACTACGTTGTAATTGTACACTTTATAGCATGCTGTTTTTTGCAGTGTGTATACAAGAAATCAACATACTTAATTGTTTTATACTGTGTTATGTGGAAAGAGAGAAAACAACATTTATAACTTAACATGAGTGATTTTTCTTCACTTGATTTTTCATTGTGAAGAATTAAGTTAGCACATTCCTGATAACAATTCATTGTACACAGAGAGTGTGCATGTGGGTCAAGACTACATCATGTTATCAAGTGGAATTCATTAGGGGCGGGAATCACCAGCGGACCCACGATACGATATTATCACGATACTTATGTCACAATACGATATCATTGGAATTTTAAACATATCGCGATATATTGCAATTTATTACCTTTTTTTTCCATCTTGAAATTATGTCCTCAAAGAAAAACTCTTTTTCTCGTGGACTGAAAAAGCAACTGATTTGATTATTTTAGTACCAAAAAGTAAAATTCTCATATACAATTCACATAATAAAAGATGGATACTTGACGTCCATGTATCGATACAATATTGCCCCGGAAAATATCGCAATACTATGCTGTATCGAATTATTTTTTCCCCCACTTCTAGAATTCATTATTCACCTTTAGGTTTAGTCGTGAGAAATGTGATCCTTGCTATCTTTTGTTTTGAGGAGCAGACGTGGTTTAGGGTGCTTAAGCACCCAACATGTTAAGTTCAGTTAAAAACAAAAACTGATGCCTATGGGCTGCTGTCAAAGTTGTCAGTCAAACTGTGGTGCAGACCTTACAGCTGGATCGAGACCACCTGAAAAGGTGATCTGATCTCAGAGTGAATGCTTACAGGAACTAAAAGGCAACAGAATGAAAGTAACATGACTGATCTGTAGTTCTAGGTCTGTACATTGCACTTACATACATTTCCAGTTCTAATAATCTTTGGATTGAAGTAACACAAAACACACTGACCTGATCATGTAAGTTTTTAAAATGGAGTTAATTTAGTCTCTCGTCCCTCAGTTGGAAATGGTTGTGAGGTCTTCGCTTCTCAGGGTGTTTTTGTAGTGAGACACTTCCATCAATCAGTCAGTAGAGGTCCCTCCTGCCTCGCCCTGTAGCAGCGCTGCACTCGAGTTGCAGAGCACCCTGTTTCTTTTCCCCACACATTCCTCATGTTTAATTCATGTCACACCCAAACCTGCGTTGTACTGTGTTGCTGTGTCGTACTTAATACAGCTTGCACTTGAAGCAGTTTCCCCTGGAATGTGTCTAATACTAACTAACCCTGTCAGGTCCAATTGTATGACATAGATGTTCACCACAATGAAAGGAACAATTGAGCGCTGAGAGCTAAATGTGTTAAACACACTTCACTTTTCAGATTTCAATGGCAGGGCAGTGCAGTGAGGCTGTATGGCTGCATCACCATCAGGACAGTGGCTCTGTTGTTCTTGAGCCCGCCACACTGACACTTTGACACTTTTCTGCTAAATTAGAACTAATGGTCAGTTTACTCTCCACTAAACAGTATTTAAATCATGTCATTATTTATTCAGATACAAACTTAATGCTTCCAATTTTGAGGCAAACCAGCTGAGTAGAGATGAGGTACTGGTGAAACATAGTATCTACAGGAGCCCAGTGGAGTCCAGCCAGGTTTATTTATGAAGTGCTTTTAACAAACAGGATCGTTACAGAGTGCTTTAGTGAGGGGGCTCAGCAATAGACAAAAACAGGAATAATGAGAGCATGAGATGAAGCACAAATTGTGCCATTTCAGGGCAGTCCTCGTGACAAATGAGTCTACGGAGTTATATTAATAAATCAGGTTGGGTGTAGGCTTAAATACTGAGACACTGTCAGCATTTACACCTGTAGAATGGGAGTCATATATAAGTCACACATCACACTATTATGCCAAACCGCCCACAATAACAAAGAGAGGACATTATCTACCATATATTTTAGTATTTCTTATTTACCACATCATTACTTGCAGCAGTACACTGGCAGAAGGTTGTGCCAGAAAACTGAGCAACTCCAGAGTTGTTTGGATTAAAGTATGTGTGCTCCTTACGGCAACTTGAAGTAGCAATTTTCAACAAAAATATAGTTACAAAGAGGTTTCTGTTATGTATGTGTATTTGATGCCCAACAGTTTTAATAAATTTTCAGCTTTGTTTCTGAGAAATAATGCTCTACTTGGGATGGCAGGCGGCTCCAAGTTTACTGTACCCATGAGCCTAAGTACTATTGCAAACGGTAGCCAGAGGCACAAATCAGAGCCTGTAGCAAATTCAAAAAGCTTTGTCACTGGAATTTTGAACAAAACATTTTGCCATAGTTGCCGTAAAACCGCTCGACATTAGTGGCACACACAACAGAGTTTTAATTGCTACATTAATTGATTTATTCTGCCACTTGGGGGCAGCAGAACAAGCTGTAAACACAACACAGACATATGAAGTTAATAAAGAGAACATGTAAGCAAGCAGTAGACACTGAACTAAATTAGCATTCATTCAAGTTAAGTCATTGTAATGTAAAGAGCCCAACATCATAAATTTGCCTTTACGACAGTATATCATACTCTATCTTTAGACCTTCACTCTCAAACCCTTACTGTGCTTTATGTTCGGTTTTGCTCTCCAGCAACTCTTGAGGGAAACACCTGGCTCTTTAGCTGCTAAATGTTCCACCTTGTTGTAAATGCTCTGGCAAACACCGGCTAGTGAGTAACTTGGACTGTCTGGCGTTTGGTGCTGGATAGATCCTATCAAACTCTGTAGAGCTGGTGGGAACTGCAGAGTCTGGTGATTTTCTATTGGTGTGTCTAGTGACCCTTTTCACATACGGTGACCAGACGTCCCGAAATTACGAGCAGTTGTCCCAAAAATTAGACCTAACATGAGTTTTGATTATAGCCTAATTAAACATTAAAAACTGATTGTTGTGTAGTTCTCTTGCTCCAGCAGGGGTTGCAGGTTGTCTTTACATTGTAACAACAGCGTTGTGCTCTTTTCCCCTTTTTGTTTTCTTGTGGTCAGAGGAAGTTACAGTCACAAGACAGGGAAAGTGTAGCTTCAGGCAGCCACGGCATGGCGAGGAGATCTGACACGCGCGTTGCGCAAACAGATGTGACACTGCACTGATGACATGAATAAAATAAATATAATAATTAGGGATGTCCAGATCCGATCACGAGATCGGAAATTGGGCCCGATCACGTTCTTTCAGACTCGATCGGAATCGGACGTTACCTCCCGATCAGGACTCGGATATAAATGTATTTTATATTCTCAGTATTTTTTAACACATCTATAGTTATGCGGTGGCACAGAGTTAGAGCCCACACAGAAACAGCAACGCGTGCGGCATGACATCACTTTGTTTCAAAGATGCTATAGACGGTATGCGCATGATGTCACAGAACGCAAAACGCAATAAAAAATAAGAAACATCCTGGATCTGTTTTTTCGCTCTTCTTTATTCTTTTTTTAAGGATTATAGAAGTATCGGATCGGGACTCTGTATCGGTAGATACTCAAAATAAAATGACTCGGACTCGGACTCGAGGGCAAAAAAACCTGATCGGGACATCCCTAATAATAATTAGGTAAAAGATCATGACTTACCTACATATCCTCAGATATGTTTTTCCTAATAACAGACAGGTCACTTCATGAACAACAATAGTTGTGTTTTGATTTTCACAAGTGTTAATGTTCATTGACAGTTAATGTACCGGTAGCCATGCCCCCCCAAACCCTTCCCCCCCGTCCCGAATTCCACCCATTCTCATCTGGTCGCCCGACTTTCACATAACCTGTAGTAAACTGACCCATCAATAAAATATTGATTAGAGCAACTTTAAGCTTAGTGATTGGATCTTTCTTACCAAAAGGCATCATCTTAGCATACTTTCTACGTCTCTATGGACACAGAATTCCTTTTGACTTTTTACCAAAGAACTGGATAATTTCTAACTCAGTTGCTCATCTTTGGTATTAATGATTCAACCAGCAGGGTTTTATGTCCTTCAGAGAGCCCCAAACTCTGTCATACAACATCGTCTATATGGAAAAATGAATGGACAATACATAGCAATATTTGTTACTGCTGCATCCCAGAAGAATCTCATTTTGATTTTCTGTCTTTATCCATTCAAGTAACCTCCTCAACACATACATAATCAAAGTTGGAATAACTGTGACAGGTTCATGGTTTGTGTTGTTCAACCACAGATGCCTGATTAACCGTCTGATTGAACAGAGAAAAATCTTACTCCTCTCACTTAGTAGTTTTCACATTTGCAAACTCATGCTGAGGTTTGGGTGCACTTCTGTCACCATAACGCTAGCAGTGCTTTTCATCAAAATTGGGATCCTCATTCATTTCCTGTGCATTAGAAAGATCGTGTCATTTCTCAGCTTAAGAAGATAGCCACTTTGTTCTTTTTCTGGGCAGTGTTTTAGCAAAATGTAATCCACCAGAGATGGGCAGGAATATCAATTGTTTGTTCATTAGTTTATTCACATCAACAGGGAGACTCAATGGAAGGGTGTCAGGGGTTTATGTAAACAGTTTAACCTCTAGAAGACCTTAATTGGAGCGAGGCTGATAGATAGCAGGCTTACTCTGTGCATGTTAACCTAGTGTCAGATTCCCTGGCAATGTCTGGACAAGGTTCCCCTCTCAAATGTGTGCCTCCAGTATATCTGCTTCAGCTTAATATTTTTGTCTGCTAGAGTCCATTATACAGTGAACTGAACAGTGGGCCCTTTCTCTAGCTAAGAGACCGTGGAGATAATAAATCTGGGAGTGTTTCCTAATGACAGTTATTTATTGTTTGGAACAGGATCCCGCTGGAAACATCTGGTGGTGGCTCTAAGCAGGTGCTTTACCCTAATTACTTCTTCACAAAAGCTGTGTTGTGCTATATTGTAGTTCGAACAAAGAGATATAGTTGAAGAGAGAAAGGGAGAAAGCTTCCCTGTGTGTGTTCCCTCTTGGTGCTCTACTTTCCTCTGACATTTAAAACATAGGCAGCTCAAATGGTTTGGAGACTGAAGCTGGTGAACTAAATGTCTCTAGCGTTCGTTTAACCTTAATGTAAAACATCATAGTGTTAAGGAAGGCCGAGAGAGAGAAATATGTCACAAATGGAGATTTTGCAGCATCTACTGTAAATGTTGATGCAGCAAATGTTTCTGGGACTGCAAATAGTATTTCCTTTTGTTCGTTTGGTGCACCTCAGGTTAAGGAAATAGGAAAGAATGTCAAGCACATTTCTAATTTAGAGAATTCAACCATCCCATTGCTGGAACCTTTTAGCCACACTTCCAGGGCCCTAGGGATGGCAGTGCTGCTCTGTTGGTCCACTGCTTTGGTCCCAGATTAAAGTATATCTCAAGAAATATTGGATGCATTACCCAAGAATTTTGTACAGACATTGATGGTTCACAGAGGTTGAACTCTATTGCCTTTGGTAGTCTAGTAGAGTTTTCATCGAGCGCTTGAGGCTGGCATTTTTGGTTTTGAGTGAAATATCTTGATCACTTTTGGATGGATTGGCACAAACATTTTTCAGATATTCATGGTTCCTAAACAAGGTATTCATATTACTTTGGTGACTTTTTCTCTCGTGCAAAATTTTACTGTCCAATATTTTGTTTTTTGACCAAACTAATGACATTCCCTTCAGCCTCAGCTGCACTTTATGTTGGTGCTAATTAGCAAAACCTAGCATGCTAACATTCTAAGCTAAGATGGTGAACATGCAAACTTTATACCTGCTCTTTGTGAGTATGATAGCATGACTGTTACATAGGGCTGGCAACTAAAACAATAATAATTATTGCAATATAATTTTTTTCAATAACAATATAACAGATGTTCAATGAATATTCAATATTCACTAGTCACTTGAATCATACACAAATTAGGACTGCATTTTTTAAGATGTTTATTTTATTAATGAAAAATTTTACTTGTGCGTATTTGTGTATCATAATTGTTTTGAATTTTCTGCCTCAGATTTGCTAAGTGATCCACTGATTGAAAAGTTTAAACCCCAATTACCCATCAGATTTCTTCAACTTTAAACTCAGGAGCAAAAAACAGACTTTAAACATGAAAGAAATAATGATTTGATACTTATCGTGATAATTATCGATATCGAAAGATATGAAACTTTTTATCGTGATAACATTTTTGGCCGTATCGTCGAACCCTACAGTTAAACATTAAACAGTTAAACAGCCATGACAGTTAGTTGTTAACTAGCTGACAGTTTCTTCTGTGAAGATGTACATAAATGTCTCAAAGACGGTGTTATGGGTTATTGACATCCAACCTTTGTGTCATGCAAGTTGATTGTTTTGAGCGTACCCCATGTATGTTAGCCTACATGTGGCCACAAGAAGCATACTTCCTGTTTTACTCAAGATCTATGGAGCCAGATTCTCAAACTATATTACTTTACTGCTAGGTGTAATTGGTGTTTACGAGGTTCCCATTTACAAATTTCCTCTTTGCTAAGGAGAATCACTATATCCATATTTTATGTAATTCTTAACCAACACTGGCGTTTCGGCATGAGCAGTGAAATTGAGGATTAGTTATTGTAGATGCACATTTTGACATCTATATAGAGATTATTATTTCATTTTAGGTAGGCTACTTTGTGAGTCTTTCTGCAATAAGCATGATATCCGTTTTTACTCTGGAATTCAGGAGTTTTGCCCGGCTAACTGTTAAAATCCAGGTGTGTTATTTCAAATGTATTCAGTTTTATTTATATAGCAACAATTTATAACAAAAGGCATCACATTACGCTATTTATATACGGCAGGTCTAGACAGTACTGTTAAATAATATTTACCCATAATTCACACAATTCCCCAACAGTGTATGACTACCGCTTTATTGAACGCAGATTACATTTCATTCACAGTCAACATGAGCAAGAGGGAAGGAGGTAAAAAAAAAGTTTAAACTTAAAATGAGAAGAATTAGGAATTAGAGATTATAATGCAGAATGTATTTTATGATAGTGTCTTTGGTTCTGGGTCAGCATTGTGGGTCTGTTTTGAGCGGTCATTGTGGTCTGCTGTTGTATGCTTGGCTATCTGGCAGTTTTGCTGTAGTAGAGTGACCTCTGACTAGGGCTGAATGATTTTCGAAAATAATCTAATTGCGATTTTCTTTACAAATATTGCGATTGCGATTTAATATACGATTCTTTTTTAAGCTCTTTACCTTCTGTATTATTCAAAATGGACAAGCAGTAAATCAGTGTATACACAATATTAGATAAAACACTTTCTTGTGTTATGATGAATTAGGTAGAATTATTATTATGAGCAGTGGTGGAGAAGATATATCAAATTATAATAATATGAGAAAGATAATTTTAGAGTCAAGTCATGGCATTAAATAATATGATATAATATCATCAGTTCGGCCTACCTACAGACCAAAAGACAAACTAAGTTCACCACAGTGTGTTATACAGTAAACGCTCAATACAAAACCCACAGTTCAACCAGCAATTAATGAGTCCTTATCTCAGTTCAAATCTCCTAGGAGTCCATCTTTC